>JAXBDA010002041.1:15472-46965 GCA_036023075.1 Gaultheria prostrata | reverse complement strand
TGTGTGGTTGTGTGCAACAAATCACTAATTTAATTAATTTTTATTGCAAATACTAGTTCATGTCAAAAAAAATAACACAAATAGTTTAAACTCTTACTAATTTTCCAATTACAAATAGAATAAATATTTATGCTAGTTACTTGGGCACAAATACAGTGTGAATTTTTTAATATAAACATTTATTATGTATTTATTTCAATTATAATAAAATCAAACCAATTTTCCTATTAAAATAACAAAATGAGGGCAATTATGTCTTTTTACAACATATCCCATCATATCCACCTTCCAAATCCCCCTTCTCAAAATACCATCCAAACACCTCATATACAAATCCACCATTCTTAAGAGGTGGGTCCACCCTCATTACAAATCCACCCTCATTACAAATCTACCTAAAATCATCTCCGACATACAAACGGGGCGTGAGGGATTTCTTAGTTCTAGAAGGGGTGTAAAGCCTTCTTCTTTGAATAAGTTTATTGGTGCTAGTTGGAGTTTACCTGATTGCTTTTTCTCTTTGTTTCTTCTCTATTTGGCCATGGTGGCTCGTTGGAGATTAGAGTTTAGTTCTTCGGCAAGTGTAATACTGGGGTATGCCCCATTGAGTTTTGTATTTGCTTGAGCTTCATCAATGAAATGTACTTATAAAAAAAAAAAAGTAACTGTGATAAAAAACTAATGAAACATGAAAGATTTTGCTTGTTTGGATTGAATTTGGTTTTGATTATTTTCGAAACTGTAATTTTAAAAGAAATTAAAAGAAATACAGGCGATGTTTAGTTGTACATGATATAATTGTGAGTTGGTGTTCAATCAGGATCTCTCATCCTTTAGATCTATCAAATTTGATCTGGATCAAGCTAGCTTCTTGCCTTCTTCTTCTGACCTAACTATGCAAAATAAACTTGTTTCTTTGAACTACAACATACAACAAGAAAACAAAATAGTAATACTTAGGACTCATTTAATTGCAGACATGGTATGAAAATAACAATTATCCTAAAGTTTATGCACTCAAGGATACTTTAGGGGGAAATATAACTTGATGAGAGATTTAAGTTTCGATTTAAAATATGAATGAGAGAGCTTATGGGTGCCGCGCAAATTTTAGCTGGGCAAATGAAAAGGCCAACAAAGATAAAAGGTATTTCAAAAGGAGGTATTTTAGAATACTCATCTTCCTTTCTATTCAAGCCTTGAACTCTTGACCATAGGGTTATGAGAAACACCATGAACCACTTATTAATTAGGTTGGTGCTAGTTAGTGAGAGCATATTAATCAATAAAAAAGCGGCACCAACACAAACAACCGGACAGAGCAAATGTAACAGAACTACACAAATCTTAAATTCCAAGCAGAAACACATCCACAGCCAGGGATGGAGCCAGAGGGGGGCCAGTAGGGGTGGTCGCCCCTGCAAGAAGAAAAAAAATTTCTAGTTTTATATAGAAAAAATAATAATTTCATATGAATTATATAGGCTTGCCCCTGCATAGTATTTGAAAAAAAAAATTCGCCCCTATGTAGTGAAATTCCTGGCTCCGTCCCTGTCCACAGCTAAGAAGTACCAGAGTTAGTGAGCCATTGTAGGACCGACCTAATGGATTGAGCTCAGGGTCGCTCTTCTACTGATACTCAGATGGACTCCACGCTGCATCGCGTCGGTTTGCTTTAGCAGTAATGTGTCTTGAGCTTGTATGCGCAAATGAGGTTTGCTTGTTTCCCAGTTGAAGTAGTTTTAGCTCTTTTCCGGCCTTATGAAATTTCTTGTAAGTGCCGTTGTGGCTTTTGGAATGGAATTTGCTATTGATAAAAAAAAAGAGAAGTACCAGAGTTGGTGAACAGAAACACTAGGCCTTGTTCTCCGATAGATTTTAGGTAGATTTTCTGAAAATCTCATAAAATGGGCATTTTATGAAGAGGTGATAAAATGAAGTTGTTTTCTCAACTGATAAAATGTAGTAGTTTTCCTATAGGTTTTAGGAGGATTTTATGAAAATCTCATAAAATGACATTTACATTTTATGTGTTAAGATTGAAGTATCATAAAATATGAAATTTTATGTACCTAAAATCTATCGGAGAACAAGACCTAAAATTACATAAACACCACGGTATAACAATTATTGCAAACAGTAGCTAACCGTACGGAAATCCTGAAGGTAGACGTCCAACAGACTCAACTGTGGAAATTTGCAAGAAGAACCTCGTCAATGAGGCCACAAAAGACAAAATACAATACAAAAAACGGGACACAGGGAAAAACATCAAAAGTCAGAAAACCCACTAAAGTAATTTATACAGTAAATAGCATGAAAAAGGCGCCTGAAATTACCAAACACCCCCCTTTGTCGAGCCAACTACGAACCAACACTCAACCAAAATAGGGGTAATTCCGGCACTTCATGGCAAAATATGCGCCATCGCTATGCCACCAAAACCGTTTTGTTTGAATGAAATGAGTGAGTTTTAGATCAACCACTTACGTACGTCTAATTGAGGTAATTTCTCACGAGACACCTTGAAAAATTATTCTGAAATGAATCAACAGTTCGAATTTTTTGTGTGAGACCCACAAATGGATCCCCGAACAAATCTGTGCATTTTCTATACTCCTAGCAGCTTCCATGGAGAAATTGAGGAAATTTTAAAGATATGGAGGCGGGGTAGGAGATGCCTTGAGATAACTACTCTAAATAGTGTGAAATTCTTAAATAACAATTTGTTAGACTTTTGGAGGGAAGTGACAGATGGTTATTCACTGCTTTTGTACATTTTCTTTAGCAGGGTGTGCCGTGTGCACGGATTGATTTGGGTTGGGTTGGTGTCCACCCGTCACCACAACCGAATTACTCGGGTTGGGAAAAACTGGAATCGAACAATGACCGACTGAAGCACTCGAATCACTGTTCTGGATTGGCCGGTTGGGATGCCCATGTCCGGAAAAAAAAAATGAAAATAAGGTGTAAAATCTCCATTCTACAAAAAACAAAGGAGTTTGTCTACTCACACATACCATAACCCATAACAAAATCGCAGAAAATGATGGGTAAACTTGCAGATTTGGAACCTTGAAGATTCCGGTCTCCATCAGTTGAATAAAAAAAGTGTTCATCAATTGAAAGTTGAATAACAGTGGCTTGCTTTTAGATCGAGTTTGAAACAGTGGGTTTCGTTTGGGAATAGGAAACGGACCATAAGGTGAGTATCGAGACCAGAACCTCATCCTTGTAAAAGAAGGTTTTGGAAGGCTTTATTTATTAAATCATTGTGAGAAAATGACTTACCTCGAAAAAAACAATAAGCTAAAAAAACTAAGAAAAGTCCCTTAGCAGAACGGGGCTTACCAGAAAATGGTAGATTTTCCTGTCACAATATTTGTATGAGTAGGTGAACAAACAAAATCAATATGCAGAATTATGACGCAAAATGATGTCGCGGGATTGGGACTTATAAACAAAATATCCATTTAAAGCATAATTAATTATAAGTTCATATATATATATATATATATATATATATATATAATAATGTTACGGTTACATCATTCTAATCGCAATTTGCTGTGGAGCTGTTTATATGTATATATATACTAGTAAGTTGGCACGTGCTACGCACGTGTAAGGAATTGAACATTAAAGGTCAAAGTTTGACAAAGTGAATTTTTTCTTTCTAATTTCTATGCTTCATTCTTCTTCTTTTTGTTATGTTTTTGCAGGGACGCTTCTTTGACTGCAACTGTAAACTCCTTGAATTTGTGTAGAATGATTTGGGCTACACTGAAACCTTCTTTTTTTTTTTTTTGGTGTACCGGAAAGAAATAGGATATATTAAACTCAATTATAACAAATCCCGGTGAAAATCAACTCAAAGAAGTTCTCTAACTTCCTTTAGAGGGAATGGCCACCGTTTCCTTAAGTCTATCTTGGTTGACTTCGCCCATCTTTCCCTCCCGCTGAACATAGTCAACAGTGCAATACCTCTTTTCTTTTGATCATCAAAAGAGAAATCAATTGATCTCATAAGTATTACAAAGGGATTGAATGGATAGAACAATGGAATCGTTGCTAAGAAAAGTGCATCCTAACTATATTAGCACCCACTCTACCGCCAAACATATGCATTTGTCACAAAGAAAGGCTGTCTCAAAGAGGATGGAAATAAAGCTATAAATAAGGCAAAGAACCTGCGAATCATGTCTTCCACAAAGTATGAATTTGGAGTATTGTCGACTTGACCAAGTTTGTCACTCCAAGTTTAACTGTATGAGCTCACCCCATCTTGGTCAGTACCCTCAAACAAAAGCTCGTTCCTAATTTTTCAAACAAACCAATGATAGCAAGAGGAATAGCATCCCAAATTGCCTTTATAAGTGTGTTTAACCTTCCATTGAATACCCTCCTCTCCACCATCCAATTAAACGAAACTGAAATTGAACCACGAGAAGCCCAAGAGCACCCCCACCATTTCAAGGATTCTGTCCACAAAATCCGACGTAATGGCAAGAGGTTATCAACATCTTCCTGACTATTACCACAAAATTTGCATAATGAGTCCTAGTTATCTTCAATAATGCCCATTCTAGACAATAATTCTGATGTTTGCACCCTTCCAGTCCGCGACAACCATTCAAAAAACAGAACTCTAAGGGGAGCAACATTCCTCCATATACACTTCACTGCGATACATAGACCCCGGGGCTTTCTGATTCCACAATATCAGATAGTGACTTGCCAGGAAAAAGAATTGTCTATGGTTGCTCTCCATGCCATTGTATCGATCATTACTATGGTGCAATAGCCAAAAGATGGTTCAGCCTTTGAAGTTCTTTTCCCGTGCAAACAAACTTCTTCTAAAAAGGAAGTTCCAAATTCCATCCTCACCTCTCCTTTCATACATGAGACATAGTTTTACATATTTGGCTAGAACCAAAGCATATGGACATTTGAATTTCCAAACCAAACATCTTGCCAAAAATAAATTCCCTTTCCGTTTTTCACCTCTATGCTCGTTTTCTTATAAGATTGCTAAAATGAGTAGAATATTTTTGTTCCACTTCTAGAATATCCTTCCATATCTTTGGCATACTTCTTTACATTATTCCTCCAGCACCTTATGAAGGGAATTCGCAGGAGCTCCACCCGTGATCAAGTTCACTGCTACTTCTGAATCAGCTTCAATCTGCAGATGAGGAAATATACCAGAGGTTTGGCTTCCAAGTGCATGCCATAAGCCAACCTTCTAAAAAATTGACCGTCCAGCAGCCTGTCTCGTCCCAAAAGACACCTCCAAGCCTAGCCAGCCTGAGGCTAACTCGCAAACTTCTAGCAGTGTTTATACTCAACTTGCCCTACCTAGAAATTTCCTACCAACATGTAAATAGATGAGGTTTTGTTCATTTTTTTGTTTGTTCAAGTCTTAGTTTTGTGGATGCTCAGAGCTCAAGTCACTATCCATATTTTTCTACTAAACTATAAATTTTATAATAGATCAAATTCCAATGCTTCCCTCCAATTATGGGGTTGCGACTTATTGTAATTGAAAAAAAACCAAACCCTCGAGTTCTGCTTTTGTATCCCCTGCACCAGAAACGGAGAGAAGTCAGTCCAAATGTCTCTACTCAAAGCACCAATCAATGAATAAAAGGTGTCCATCCTCTTCATACATCTGACATCTAGATTACGAACTATCCTGATATATTTCTAATGGTAAGTGGATTAGTTTGGCGAGTTCTTTTCCTTAAGTTTCTTTTTCTTTTGTTGCTCGTGATTATAATAGGGTGGCTCATGTTATTGTCAAATATGCCGTTTCCATCCAGCATTCTACAACCTGGAAAGGCAGTTTTTTGGAATGGGTTGTAGAGAAACTTCATTAGATGTTTCTTTATTACAATAAGAAGTCGGGGCAAACGCGATGAGCATGCAATCTAAAAACAAAAGATAAAGAAAGGGAAAATGAAGAGAGAAGATCAAACTTCAATTCAACAGTTATTCTATTTTTATATCGAAATTAGTAATCAAATTTTATTTTTCACAGAGATATAAAAGATAAAACGAATCTCATTTTTTCCTGGTAGAGCATCTGGTGTATCTTTGATTTGATGATCTTTAATGGTATGCACAAACCAGGGCTCCATCTCTGTTTGCCTTTTTTCCGTAATTACCCAGTCATCTCTGTGTAAACGAAGGAAAGGGTGGAAAACTGCTGCAGGTATTGTAACTGAACGGAGCAGTTTGTTTTTTTTTATTCATGAAACGCCATATATCAAAGAAGATAAAAATTCTCAAGAGCAAAGGAAGAAACAAACATACCAACAAAAGAAAAAATGCTTTAGAAGACAATTTTCTTCAACGACCGTTGCAGATATTTTGTCGAACTGGTTGCTCAAATGTCCTGAAAAGTTATGTCCATTGTCCAGGTCATTGGCCATTTTGTGCAAACCTCTACAAACTGCCACAAGTCTCGAATTTAAGGGAAGAATAACAAACTAACTTTCGCAAGCATTCTGCTATTTCATTTTCCGTGTACAAAAACATGAAGGCTTCTGAATGAAGGACCATAGGAACTCTTGTTTCAGACACACACACACACACACACACACGCACACAGAGAGACATCATGGGTTGCGCTCTGCGTGTATCCATTTGCTGCGTCACCATGCATAGCTAAAAATGTTAATTTCGTTGTCAAGAGAAACAGAGTGCTCCAGAACACTATCATGAACTCTTTTTTATGATTTTAGGATGAAGATGAAGGGCAAAATTTCAAGATCAATAACTACGATCAGATTATCTACTAAAGTTGGCGTGATAGTTCATTCGAGATGACGTTGCCGTTAGAATATTTCCTCCTTTTCCCTCAATGTTGCTAGTCCAACCGTCACATATGGTTTCTGTTCGAAAGGCGGGCTTAATTTTCCAAGAGTCGTATGGATGTATGTATTTCCTTCGTCCCAGCAAGAGGTCTGTTCGAAAGGTGTGCTTAATTTTCCAAGAGGCACATATGGCATTCAATAGACGTGTCTTCAGTTTTCTTTTTTTAAACGATTGGGCTCCTCGGCAGTTATAGCGAATCCAGCCATAACAATTTCCGATGTTTGCAATTGCTATTTTAAGCAGGGGTATTTGCAATTATTTTTGTTTAGTACTAAGCCGGCCTGCCTTAGTTGAATTTAAAGCAAACATAAAATATGTAGTATATAATAATTCAATGAGTAAAGACAAACGTTTGGATAGACTAATCAAATGGCTTGCCCAACTCTCTCCTCTTCTTTTTTATTTTAATCAGACTTTGGTGCAATCACGAGCTGGAAAGTCTTTCTTTTAGTTTTAGCCTATTGGATCACGAGCTACAAAAAGAAAGAGACCGCAATTCTTGATCTAGATCTGTTCCGTCAATTTCCTCGTTCTCTATCTCTTTTTCCATTTACTTGATCAATCTGCTGATCGAGAGAGAGAGAGAGAGATGGATGCTGTTGATGTTTTCCTGGGGAACTTGTATCGGAGTGTTGATGATGTTTTCCTGGAGAATTTGAATCAGATTATAACGAGCTGCAACCTCAGTTTAGTCATTAACGAGAAGCATCAACTTCAATCTCTTGAAAAGGAGATAAAGTACCTGAGCGGGTTCCTCAAGGTTACGGAGAAAAAACGCTTCGAGCATCCAGAAGTGATGGATCTGGTGATAAAGATCATAGACCTGGTATACGAGGCAAAGAACATCGTAAGTGACTTTGGATACCATGCTTTGAAATTCGATCGTGAACTTGATTATGGTCGTGAACATCAGGATCATTCCCTTTCTGGTTTTCTCAAGGGCAAGGGAAAGAGCATCCTGTTGTTCAAAGAGGAGATGGAGATTCTTACGGCAACTGTGAAGCGAATTTATGACGAGCACATGTATGACATTAATGAAGTAGCAGTCATACAACTCAACCACTCTTCTACGGATCCGGATCTGGATCCTCACAGGGAAATCCTCATAGAGGATCCGGATCCTACTTTTACTGGAGGTGGAGGTACGGGAACATGCTTTCAATATCTAACGATCCAAAATTACCTAGTTTTTATAGTACTTTGGTGTTTAAGCCTTCAGTTTTAGCTATGAGAATAATATCATATAATAAATACGATTTAGGCAAAGCAAAATTCTTTAGTTACAAGATCTGAAAAATTTGTTGCGTCGGGATAAAGTTAAGAAATCACTCGTCATCTTTCTAATATAGCCTTATTCATTATGTATATTTATACGTTTCAAACATGCAGACATATTTGTCACACACCTCTTTTTTTTTAAGCCAAAGAGAGAGAATTTCATTTCATGAGAGATGCGCTTACAAACAACCAGGTACAAGGACAACAGAACAATAACAAAATAACAACATATAGATTGTTACACACCTCTTATTTTGGTGTTTTATGCAAGAAAATTAAGTGTTTTTTTTTTCTTTTTATGATTCATGTGACTCAATGTCACGGCCCGTTTTACGGATAAAAAAATATGGGAAATGATAGGAACACATTTTAAAATACTCATCCACATACATTTATGTCCGGAACTGTCCGATGCACACGTTCACACATGCATCGATGGTTCTGATGGTAACTTATTAATTGTAACATTAACCATAAAAAAAATGACGTTCATAATAATAATGATTAGTACAAACCATAAAAATATGCAGGTGAATGCTACAATACACCTCGATTTGATGATAACAACCACAGTTGTTATCACTTTGTTTTGTTGTGTAGGATAGATCCCTGCGTTTCTGATCGGTTGCATCATTTAATTCCTATTGTATCAGCATTGCTCAGTGATCAATAATATTTTTTCTCTATTCTTGGGAAAAAAAAAAAAAACCACAGTTGTTTTCCTTTCCCCTAGGCAATTAAATCGAAATGAGAGTCCCGTGAAATATACATCAAGACTGTAAATACACAGCTCAAAGATTATTTAAAAAAATAGTATTTATTGATGAATGGGATAAGAGAATGGTTGCATTCCAAAACGCAGAATTAATTTTTGGTTACACTAACAACCCTTCAATTACTTTTTTCGTCCTTGATCGATCATATAGCCTTCGTTTTGTTTTACAATAGGAGATTCAGGTTTATCAAGAGGGAGCCAGACTTCCAAAGTGGGAAAAGAGAATGGGATGGTGGGTTTCAAGGAGGATGTAAACAGAATAAAAGATAAGCTTGATGATAGAGGAGAGGGCAAATCGCTGGAAATTATATCAATCATCGCCACTGGTGGAGCTGGCAAAACCACTTTGGCGAGAGAAGTTTATGAGGATCCTTTCACCTCGTATACCTTTGGAATTCGAGCTGGAAATTATGTCCCTTATTATTTGGCTCCCTTACCAAATGTTTGGTCTTGGGAGTTATTAAAAAAAAAGGTACTCCCTCCGTCCAAATTATTTTTTTTCCATTTTTCGCATGCGTGTGAGTTTTAAATTTCTTATATTTTTCAATCTATATTGTTTTTATGATTTTAGAAATTTTGTTTAATAGATATAACTAAGATTTACCAAATAAGATCCATATTGCATATAAAAATCATTATTCATATAGAAACATGAATACTTTTTTCAAATAACCAGAATAGTGATAGTAGACAAGAAATTTGGGACATAGGAAGTATTTCCTCCTAAAAAAAGATAGTTACTTTTTAAACACATTCTTCCCTACACTGTTGTCATGTTTCCTATTTCTTATTATGAATTTGTATCTTGAAACATTTTTTATTCTTGTCATATGAGATGTTAAAATCTTATTACTTGGTTCGAGTTGTATGTAACTACAATTATAGATATCTAAGTTTACCCATATGTATGGAACAGGTATTCGGGATGAAATGCTGCTGCCCACCGGAGTTGGTGGGCGTTGGTAAGCAAATAGCAGAAAAATGTGAAGGACTACCACTCGCAGTTGTCATAATAGCTGGCATTCTAGCAACAGAAGACAAGACACTCGACGTGTGGGAGAAAGTTTCCGAACATTTAAGTTCCATCATTGCCCAAAACCAGGAGGACTGCATGGAGATACTAGAACTTAGTTACAATCACCTGCCTCTTCATTTGAAAGTGTGTTTTCTTCTTATTGGAGGATACCCCGAAGATAAGGAAATCCTTGTACGCGAGTTGATATGGTTATGGATCGTGGAGGGATTTATTCAGAGAAGTGAGGGGGGAGAAAGCTTGGAGGCCATAGCACAAGATTACTTGATCGGTCTTATAGATAGAAGTCTCGTACAGGTGGCTTGGAAAAGTCCCCTCGGAGGAATCAAAACATGCCGCATCCATGATCTTCTCCGTGAATTATGCTTCAAAAAAGCGGAGGATGATAACTTCTTGGTGAAAGTTTACCAGAATGATTCTTTTTCACCTTCTGCTACAAATGAGCATCGTCGCCTGTTCATTGGCCGTCATTTCTTCGAAAAGTTTTCCTTCAGGCCTCGAAATTTAAGACCTTTGAAGTTCCTCACGATGCTAACAATGTCGCAATTAGATCGTGAAACACAATCTTCAGTGGCTGGCGAAATCCAAGAACATGTCGAGGTGTTGATTTTTCTGTCTGGTGGATGCAACGAAGAAATAAGTATAGGAAATCTAGTTCATTTGAGATACTTAGCACTCACGTTAAACCAGTTTCCAAATGTAACACCATTTTCCTCTCTCTTAAACCTAGAAACTCTTAACCTCAATGTTCCGACTGGGTTAGATAGACCTACCATATGCTTGCCTTGTGATATAATTAAGATGGTTAAGTTGAGGCATCTTTATACTAAAGATGGGGCATTCACATTTCACCTCTCTGGAGAAGAAACAGGGCCAATTGTTTTTGATCCTTGCTCCAAGTTGGATAGCCTACAGACCTTGCACCATCTATGTGCTTGTAAGGGTTGCCGAAGTTTCTTGTTAAGAACTCCCAATCTTAGGAAGCTAGGACTTTATGGAGGGAAAAGCCCAGAGGACAATGTTGCAAGGTTCCCAGATCTAGAGTTCTTAAAATGCCTAGAGACACTCACTTTCACCGTCGACCATGCATCTCACGTGTTCCTGGCAGACCGTACTCTTCCGCGGGGGCTTAAGCTTCCTCTGAGTATTACGCGAATAACTTTCCAATACACGGGCCTAATGTGGAAGGAGCTGTCACTACTGCAAACACTACCAAGCCTAGAGGTTCTCATAATATTAAGATTCGGCTGTGGTGGAGCAGTTTGGAACATGAGTGAACTTGATGGGTTCCCTCAACTCAAGTACTTGAAGTTACACTTTGTGTATATCGAGGAGTGGATTGCTTCTGAAGATCAATTTCCAAAACTTGAGGTTTTAGTGGTTGAATATTGCACAAGATTGAAGCGGATTCCGATTGATTTTGCTAACCTAAATGAACTTCGTGAAATTAAGTTAGTGAGGTGTAGACGCACTGTGGAGGAATCGGCAATGGAGATTCGGAATGGGCAAAGAAATAGAAAAGGAGATGATGATTGCCTAGATCTCTTTACCAAACTTACTTGGGGGTGATTGAGAGCAGTGGGGTGAGATTGAGGTTATTAATGAAGGTTTTTTTATGGCTAAATCATCGGGATCAAGGGCGATGAGTCGGGTCAGAAAGAAGGGCGTTGGGGTGGAAAGGATTTTCACTTGGGGTTGTGGAAATGGAGCCACACGCATATAGTGGAAAGAAAGGGCATCCGGGTCAGTCTCATGTGATGATGTACATATGTTTCATTCAATCGGGAGCCTATCCGTTTATTTTTCTTTTCTGAACATTAATTAGAAGCGAGATGTCACAGCTTCAAGTCACTAGAGCCTCATCGTGTAGTTATATGATCCCATGTGGGAAATGCTCTCAGTGAACAACACAGTCCCCTTCTTAGGTCCTGATATTTAGCTAATGAGAATGGTTTTGCACCTTTTAATTAGTGAATTATCTGGGTTGAGATACCAGGAAAGCTTGCTTGGATCGGTGTATATAATAGTTTGTTTTTTTCTGCCAAGGGACTAAATAGAGTTTAAGCATTCATGCTACTTGCTGTCCAGTCTCGTTGATTATTTCCATATGAATCCGGTATACACTGAACTTGATTTTTATCATGCTTGAAGAAATTGACGAGCTCTACAAATTGAATGTTTTCGATCATTGTTGTGAGCCTGGAATGTGGCCACAAAAATGCAAAATTGACAGCATTGGATGGAAGAAGACTAGTCAGGAGTTCGCTCTATGCTCGTACACGTCGCGACATTCATGCATGTTGAAAACCAATTAGAAACCCTGAGCTCGTAAGAGAACGACCTCCAGCATACGAAGTTTATGTCAAGTTAGAATTGTTGGAATTTGTGGCTCATATGGAGAGGTACCGGGAAGTTCTACTTAGGGTTGGAATAGGAGTAGACGTTATAAATACTGCCTATTGTAAAACGCTAGCAGACATTCGATCAAATAACAAACTCACTCTCGCTCCCGTGGATGTACCCGAATTCTGGGGAACCACGTAAAATCTTGCAGTTGTTCTTTCTTTACTGTTTTTCGTATTCTATATTGTGTATGTGATTGGTTTGTGAGCTAACAAGAATCAAATGATTTAGAAAAACACATGACCACCAAAGAAGTAGTCAATGCAAAGGACACCCTCCAAAAATGTTTCCCGAAGCACAAAGATGCTCTGCATATATATGTACTTTTACACGGTAAGAGCAGCCCCAACAAGGCTCCCTAAAAAGGAATTTTAGCCATAATAGGGAGGGAAGTGTCAAATCAATCCTCCAACAGCCTCAATAAAAAGCTTCCTATTCTACATGGATGAACAGTGCCTCCCTAAATCTCTCCTCATTTAGGGAGCTACTGTTCACTACCTTTTTTTTCCTGTCTCTGTCTCTCTCTTTTTAATAATAGAGAGGATTGTTGGAGTTTTGAAAGAGATGTGAGTAGGTAAAGTGAAAAATATGCACTGTTCACTACTATTTTTAGCTCAAAATTTAGTGAGACTGTTGGGGATGCTCTAACAATGCGTTCCTTGTGATTGCACCAAATAATATCAGGAGGATTTGGAACCTTAATTTGATGCTTTAATTTGGCTCCAACTTTGGAGAACAGTTTTCCATATTTGGCTAAGTTGCATTACATGATTATTTGGCTACACTTTTCAATATTTGGCCACACCAGAAAGGCTGAAACAAGACATACAGCAAAATCTCTCTTTCTGTCTCTCTATGGAGGTAGAATTTGAAGCGGGGCTCTCACAATTTATTAAGAAGACACTTCACATGGTGGAAGACCCACAAACGGATGAAATCATTTCATGGAGTTCATCTGGGAAAAGCTTCATAATTTGGGACCGTCACCAGTTCTCCCTCACTCTTTTGCCCAAATACTTCAAGCACAATAATTTCTCGAGCTTCCATATTCAATTGAACAACTATGTGAGTACTCAATTAAGTTTTTGTTCCACTTCTTAATTTGCTAATGATCATAACATTGAGGTGCAAAGATAGCATGCGTTTTTGCTTGTTTTGCTAATGGTATTTTAGCGTCTGCACACATCTTTATTTGAGTTTTTCCGGTTTTGGTTCTTTTTTTTTTTCCTCTAGAAGTAAGATGTTAGATCACTAGATGATAACATTATCGTTTCATTAGCTCAAACCTATATTTTCAGCTACACAATCATCCAAGATTCATATTGGGTTTTATAATACGCCGATTTTTGTTGGTGTTCTTCATTATGCATTGCTTTGTTTGGTTTAATGGCCAGGAAGCGGGGAGCCTGCCGTCCCCGCAAGGGAGGCAGGCACTGCTGTCCGTAAAACGTCAGCGTTTTGTCGTTTTATTCCACTACCCATTTCCTCTTCTTTGCTCTGTTTGGTACCCAATAAAGTGAGGCAAAAGACCATTAAAGCTCCTTAATGGCAAAACCTATTGGTACCCATTTCATGGAAAATATCTAACTCTCCAAATAATTCCTCCAAAACATTAGCTTCTAATAACTTAATCATCACTAGGGGTGGGCATGTCTCACACGGAAAATGAAATAAATATATATAATTGAGTTAAAAATAAATATTTTTATGAGTAATTTTATGCATTAGACATTAGTTTGATGAACTGTCAAGTTAAAAAAATAATTTTTTTGCTAAAAGTAGGACTTTTTGACATGACATGACAACAGAAACCCGACACGATCTGAAACATGACATGAAAATTTGGTGAGTTGAAAAATATTATGGGAATTCATAAATAAGATTCCGATACATAACACGTAAATAACGCAAAATTACCTGTTGCCCACCCCTAATCATCATAGTGGCTAAAACTAATTAATTAGCTTTGGCTATTTTGGGTCCTACAAAGATGATTCAAAGTGTAAGTTTTTTTAAATGTTTTTACGTTACGAGTCCTGAAAAGCTCTTACCGATATCAAATTGAGCTAATTTTTTACAATAGAACATTTTAAGAAAAACCCGCGATTCGAATCATCTTTACAGGACCCAAAATCGAAATAGGCCCGATTTTTCATAATTCGTAAAGCAAACTACTTAATTTCAGATTAATGACTTATTGATTTTTCGGGGCTATTTCCCACAAAGATGACTCATATCGTTAAGGGCTTTTTCAAAATTCATAGAGTGTCCTACAAATTCTGAAAAAACCATTACCGATACCTGATTAAGCTAATTTTTTATAGTGACCCACAAAAAAACATTCAAGGAAAAACTTGTTGTATGAATAATCTTTGCGAGACCCGAAATAAACTCACAAAATATTGGTTAATCATAAGGAGGTTATGACCCTCAAACAGAGGTACCAAACAGAGACCAAAGAAAAGGAAAGGGGGTGGGATAAAACAGCAATAGGCTGCCGCTTTGCGGGACAGCAGCGCCTGCCTCCCTTAGGGGACGGCATGTTCCCCGCTTCCGGACATTTTTAGGCTTCTTTCGAATTTCTATATTGTTGTATCTGGATATTGCTTTTATTAACTGATTGAGTATTGGATTTTTTTTTTGGGTTGATTGTAAAAAGGGTTTCAACAAGATTAATCAAGACACATGTGAATTTGATCGAGACAGATGTGAATTCGCAAATAAGTGGTTTCAGAAGGGGATGAAGCATCTGCTAAAAGAACATCCAACCTAAAACAGGTAAAAAATTGCAGCAAAAAGGAACCGTGAGACCTTGGCTTAACCATCAAGAATTCGGTACAAGAACCGAACAAAAAACTTCCATAGGGAAATCAGAGGACATTATTGATGCTATTGACCAAAGCAAAAATGGAAGGGGCCGAAATCTAGAGGAATCGGCCCCATGTCAATCAAAAAGGCGAATTATGTTCTCTACATTTTTGGGCTCAAAGAATTTCATGTTGTGGGATAAATTGTTGGAGGATGACCTGATTTTTTGCAAGACTAATGTTCAAATAGAAGAGTTTGCAGTACATCATTCCAAAATGGCCCTTGAATTGGAGAATGGGATTGCTAACTCATTGGATGACACTGGTATGTGAGATATTGCAAATTGGTCTTGTTCATTCTTCCATCTCATAAAGCATTGAGCTTTGTTATAATGTTACAAACCATAGAGGGAGTAACATGCATATATGTACCGGAACTCGTGTGGCTCACATTATTAGGGTTGGTCGAATAAGAGGTGACTCAACTCGACCATTTTTTTTATATTTAAATTGGACGATATCAATTGTCCATTTCAAATGAATACTGGTGCACCCATAAAAATAATTCGGGTCATGGGTACTTGGTAGGGTATCAGGTTAGAAATGATATATCTTTTGAACCTTTACCGAGCATTATAACTATCAAACCAAGGCAGGATAGGTCCAATGTTTTAGGGGATTTGGATTTTCATGAGAGGGATTGATACCTAATAGTTGTTTTATCGTTTATTTTGTATGTTCAAATGTGTATATCACTTATACAAAAGATCAAGTTAATTGGACAAAAGAACATTTTTGCACAAATCACAATCGATAGGGTGGATAAGCTGCAAAAGTCCTCAACATTATGCATACATGCAATATTCCTGGAACCAGAGTGCCGTCCAATTGATGCAGGGCCCATTTTCTTCCAAATATTATAAAATAATCAGCTTAAACCGTCAATTGAGATGTTTAAGAGTCTAATTTTGCATCACATGAGTGTTGGGAATATATGTGGAAGATTGAGTCCCGCATTGGATAAACAGAAAAAGAGTTGGACCTTAATATAAAATTTGGTGGCTCACCATTTACAAGATTTAACCTTTTAAGTGGATATGGGTCATTCAATGTCTATTGGGTCCAGTGATGTGGTGGACTCCGTGGATACTCCCCAATGGATTTGGCCTACGCGTACATGGGAAGGACCTCAGGTGGATTAGACTCCTAACAAAGTGGTATCAGAGCCGATGGTTGACGATTATGGGCGGACTCTCTTGGAAGCATCGGTAGTTGTGGGCTTGCACGGAGACTCTCGGAGAAGCAGGAAAAATCCATTGTAGCTCTCAATGGAGCAAGAAAATTCCTGGTGCGTGCGGCAGGTGACTGGTAGCAAGGTGGCTCTCGGTGGAGTGAGTACTCTCGATGGAGCAGGAAAAATTCGAGGTGCGTGCGGCACCTGGCTGACAATTAAGGATTAAGGGGGAGTCAAGTGGATCAGATCGAGGGGAGCTAAGCTCAATGCATGGTTCACACATGAGGAGAGATTGTTGGGAAAATGTGTGAAAGATTGAGTCCCACATTAAATAAACAGAAAAAGAGTTGGACATTAATCTACAATTGTGTGACATACCACTTACAAGGCTTATGGATATGTGTCATTCAATATCTATTGGGTCCAGATGATGTCGGATTAGACTCCTAACAATGAGGGGACAATATAAGGGACTGTGATGCAAACCTCACTAATTACATCTAACATTACCTTCTTTCGCCGAGAAAAAATAATTCTTGATTCATTAATTATGTTCGAATGCATAAAAAGCGTAATAGAAGCATTTCTTAACTTCAATTGGTTGTAGATGCGTAAAACCCACATAAGGGAAGTATTTCTTAGAGTCAACGAGTTGTCTTCACATAGTGAAACTTGGTTTTACAAGATCTCGTGTCTGCACTATTGATATTTCCATTGAAAACTTGCTAGAAAACATGTCATTGTGCACTCTTGGTGTTAACTCAGTGGTACGGAATACTAAGTTTTCTTTGAGTTTATTCTACCCGGGGGAGAGAGAGCATATTTTCTTAAATATGCGCATATATTATATCCATTGGACTGACACAAAAAAAAACCTTTTATTATTGCGGCCATTTGGGTTCATTCCAGATCCAAAAAAGCAATCGGAATCGTTCATTTTGCAGAAATCTTAGAGAAGAGTAAAAGCACACCAAAAATCAGTTCACTCGAATGCGTTCGTGTGAGAGAAAATAGAAAGCAAAATATTGTTGGAAACTTGATTTTTTTTTTTTTTTTATGTGCACTGACATGATTTTTTCATCTACCAGACTAAGGTCCGATCAAATTGATTTTTGGTGTGCATATTTTTCTCGACGAGTTCTACAAAATAAGCAATTTTGATCATTTTTTTCTGTCCAAAATGGACCCAAAAAAATCATAAATTGGAGGGGACTGAAGGGATTAAAAACTGGATGGGAACTGACTCCGTCCTAATTATCCTTGATATATCTCCTCTTTACAACCCGACTATGGGTACCAATCGGCATGCGAGACCCAGTACTTCAAATAACATTCAGTAAAATGTAAATTAAACATTACATGATGTGGAAGTATTTATTGGAGTACTAAAAAGAGTAAAATGCTAAGTACTTATATGTTTGTTTAATATTCTGCCAGTTAGTTCATCACCCTTTAATTAAACCTGATTTTTCTCTTTTCTTCTTTGCTACTCCTGGGAATTGAAAGGAAAAGGGAAATGTAGAAAGGGATGACAATTGATGAGAGCGAAAGGCAAAAGGGTATTTTAGTCTTACATTAACAAGTTTCTTCTCACATCAAATGGACCCGTTAGGGTACACATTAACAAAAGTCGTTTTAAAATTCCAACAGCAAACGGGTCCATTTTCTGTTAAAACTTAAAACTTTTGCTATACTGATTGTAGATGCATGCAAACAGTGCTACTTCAGGAGTTTGGAAATATGGGATCATTCATAAACATTAATATTCCTAATTCTCAAAACAATAGTCAATATCCTATGTAAATGCAATTCTCAAACCTAGGTGATAGACTTTCATGATTTACACCTTAAGAAAAATATACATATACATATATGTATATATATTATAAATATATTCTACTAATAGATATCCTCTATCTAAATAACTGTTTCTCCATCTCAACTCAGAATCGATACATTTAAAACTTCACTACCAACCCTAGAATACTCAAAGTAAATCATAGGAGAAAATACTACTCCCTCTGTCCCTTTTTAAATGTGTGCTTTAGGAAACGTGTATTTTTTAGGACGTAAAAAAATGTATTTCTACTCAAAATTTTTGAAATTTTTTTGCACCAAATTAAAGTACTCTTTGAGCACTTTAATTTGGTGTAAAGAGAGACATAAAATTGTATAGAAAAATACATTTTTTAGGGGTTTGAAAATGCACGTATTCCCATAGTAGACATTTAAAAAGGGACGGAGGGAGTACAATCTTTACCAATGTTTTATTGTTTAATGCTAAATCTGCAAAAACAAGGATAGAGAAAACTAGAGAGGATTCCGATCAACAAAGTGAGGAACGGACGAATAGAGAACACTGGAGTTATAAGGAATTGAGTTTTAACTTGTATTTTGTCCATATAATATTAGAGGGTTTTTACAAAAAATGGAAAATCATCTAGTGTCGTGATACCATCGAATGGGTTTAAGCATTTCTTTTGCATTAGATTCGAAAATGATCTAGTGTGGTAACATCATCAAATGGGCTTTAGCCTTTCGTTTTGTATTCTCTCATAATAACTTTTAGTTGGTTTTAAAAATTGAAAAATTATCTAGTGTAATGCCAACATCAAATTTTGCTAGGGTACATTTATAAATTTAGAAAAATGTCATATATATATATATATATATCACAGTGGGTTGCCGGACTCCACACCGGCCCTATAGTGGGGCATCACAAATCAATTTGTGACGGTTATTAATGAATGTCATGCCTGAAGGCATGAGTTCAAGCACCGGCGAACGTAATGTAGCCTCAGTTGACATCAATCACCAAGTCCTAATTTCTCTCATTACAATTGTCACCAATCGAATAGCTAAAGCAACGAAAAAGCCTGCGCACTTGAACGAAGATCAAGAAAAGGAACAAGAACAAGAACTCCATTAAAAGCCGAACTCAGGTTCAATCTAGTTAGCTTCCATACAGTCTGGTCCAGTTTTGATATTTGTGAGCCCATTCCGAATTCATAACTATGTTCGGAATTGTACATTTTATAAGGTTCGGCAAGTTTTTCAAGTATAAGATAAATTATATTCGGTGGATACCGATTAATAATGAGAATTGAACTTCACACCACCCATTTCAACATCTGCACCCCCTTTTTATTTTTGTTAGGGTGAAATTATTGAAATACCCCTCCATTTTATAATCCCTTGGGGGGTGAAGATGTTGAAATGAGAGGTATTTAAGTAATTTTACCCTAATAAAAATAAAAAGGAGTGCAAATGTTGAAATGGGGGTGTGAAGTTCAATTCTCTTAATAATTCATCTAAATATATTTTATCTTATCTTAAAACAAATGGAGTCAATTCAATGTGCACAGTGCATTTGTTTCAATATAGTATAAATTCAAGACAGAAGCTATACTAGACTGGGAGTCACTGGACCTAAAAGCCTCTTCAATTTAAGTTCGTTTTTTACCATAGGCCATAGGGTGCAAGTACGACAGAGCCCATAGCATTTGGTTTGCCATATATCCACCCGACCCAACCCCACCCGTTTCCCGCCGCAAAAACCCCCGCCCCACTTCTTCCTCTGCCTCTCTCCATCATCAACTTCTAAAACCCTATTTCTCTCTCTCTCTCTCACTCTCTCTCATTACAATCGTCTGTGCGATTCGAATGGCTAAAGCAAAGAAAAAGCTTCCCCACGTGAACGAAGAGCAAGAGAAGGAGCCCGAACCAGAACAGGAACCGGAAGAAGACCAGACCTTCGAAGAGCTCGGTCTGGACCCTCGCTTGATCCGTGCCCTAACCAAGAAATCGATCGACAATCCCACCCCCATCCAGCGCGTCGCAATCCCACTCATTCTGGTTAGTTTCGGCCTTCCTTTTCTGTGTTTGGCTGTTCAGACCATATCCAGCCCTTACCCATTTTTTGCTTAGATTTAAATGTTTCTCCGTTGGAGTGATTCAAATCAAATGAAGCTTTTTCTCAAATTTTTAATCAAATTTGAGTAAAATTGTGAGTTAGGGCTGGAGATGCGGAGAAACTGTGGTAAAACGGATAGATTGATTCTTTTTTGTTTTTTTGATGTTCTTATTGATTTGCGTGGTTATAGGAAGGCAAGGATGTGGTTGCTAGGGCGAAGACTGGTTCAGGAAAGACCTTTGCTTACGTCCTTCCGTTGCTTCACAAGCTCTTCTCTGATTCTGGTTCGAAAAATAAACTAGCTCCCGCTGCATTTGTTCTTGTTCCCACCCGAGAATTGTGTCAACAGGTTCGGTTAACTCACATTCAGTTTGATTGTCCGAATGTTTTGTGTGTTTTCCTTTCGGCAGTGTTTGGTTTGTTGGATATAAGTTCAAATGGAATGGTAATTCTATTGGAACTGTCACTATGGTATTCGGTTTGCTTTGGAAATGTTGGTATGTATATTGCAAATGCAATAGTCGGTCAACAGTTTAGGTGAACCATCATTCCAATCCTTCCCAAAAGGAAATACAGAGTCCCGGTTTTCCCCACACTTTAGAATTTATCTGGTTTACTTGTAAGTTTGAGTGGGTAGTTTAGCTATTGATCAGTTATAGAATGGGTAATGTGAATTTGTGTGTTTGCAGGTTTATTCAGAGATAATGTCCCTGATCGAGTTATGTAGAGTGCAATTGAAAATCATTCAGTTGACAAGCACTATGTCCGGTGCTGACTTGGTTTGTACATTTCTCGTTTTCCAATTGAGACATGAGGCTAGATAATTTTTGTGATCACGAAAGTTACTGATTGTCTTGTTTGGAATTTTGGTTGCAGAAAACAGCTATGGCAGGACCGCCTGATATCCTGGTTTCCACCCCAGCTTGCCTACAATCGTGCTTTTCAAAAGGTGTACTCCTCCCAGCATCTGTGCAGGATTCACTCTCATTTATTGTTCTTGATGAGGTGCGGATTCAATTGGGCTTTACTTATTGAATTCTAGTCCTGGTTATAATGTCATTCAGTAGCATACTGGTTGATTTAATATTTATGGGGAAACAATTACTTTATGATCTGGGATACATTATAACTATAGTGAGGGTGGAAGAGTAGTGGATTTTGAGTGTGAAAATGCAGTATACTATGTTGTTTACAAAGGGGCTTTCTCATTTTGTTCTGTTAATTTTCTATAGGCACGATTCTTTACTGTTTTTCTTTTGTTAAGTGATCGATGGATCCTCTTTGTCCTCAGGCTGATCTTCTTTTGTCATACGGGTATGAAGACGATATAAAATCTCTTACTGCTCATATCCCTAGACGATGTCAATGTCTTCTCATGTCTGCTACCTCAAGGTGTGTTTGCATTGTTTGTTTCTGTTCAGTAATAGTAATGTAGTGTCTGTTTTAGTCCTTGCGTTGTTATTTATGGTAATTCATATTATTTGTTTGGGTAAATTGAATAAGAAAATCTGAGAACTCAAACTTGGATGAGAAATATCAGTAAATGATCCCCGACATTCATTTCATTTGTTTTGATATTTCGGAGTACAAACTAAACCTAGTAGTTTGATGCTCATTGATAGATTATTTTTTGATGGATCTGATGTTTCTGTTGTTTTCTTTATGGTTGGATAACCCCATTGCATTATCTTGTTTTGTGATATCTTGCAGTGCTGATGTTGAAAAGCTTAAAAAGCTTATTCTTCACAATCCATTTATCTTAACTTTGCCAGAGGTGGGAGATACGAAGGATGAGATTATCCCTAAAAATGTTCAACAATTTTGGGTAAGAAGCAATGTTCCCTATTTCTCGATTATGTAGCCTTGGACGTGTCTCCGTTGACACTAGGTCCAGGGGGTTGTACAATCATTCCTGGAAAAGATCGAGAAATTGTCTAGGAATGTGATTGTCCCTAAAAACTTGTTCAAATATTTTTGCATAAGAAACAATATTCCAATTTCTAAAATATACATCTGTGGACATGTTTCGATTACCATTGAGTCCTGGGGTTAGACAACCATTCCTAGAAAGGATGGTGGTTGTGTCTCCCCCCTCCCTCTCAAATGCAACTCCCTTAGAGCGACCTATTTGGGTGAATTGTTTGCTTTACGGAATTTTGAGTTCATGTTGTTTGAGAAGGTTTCTTTGTAGTTGGATCCTTTGAATTCTCATATAGAGGGGAGAGGGCCCACCGAACACCCAATCCAATCCACCATCCTACAACCTTTACCAAACATGGCCTTTGTGCTCCCGCAATATCATTGAATGCCTGGATTTCCTTTGTATCTTCATTTATGCTTCAAATACTTAGGTTTTAGGTAATTGTGCTTAGTCACAGCTCGTTAGCCCGGTGGTAGTGAGCATTACTTTTAGGTTACTGCTTTATTCTTGTTCCTTGCCTTATCGCTATTTGTTTAGATTTCATGCAGTGCTCGTGATAAGATTATCTACATCCTTGCCCTCATGAAGTTGGAGCTCGTCCAGAAGAAAGTGCTCATATTTACTAATACGATCGATGCGAGTTTTACGCTGAAACTATTCTTTGAAAAGGTATTTGACTTCTCTTCACAATCCCCAAAATTAGACTTGGTCTCATGCAGTGTTTTCAAATCGGGGTATGTATCGTGTATTTTTTTTTCCATTGTATAGATTGTATCGGGATACGTATCGCGTATCTTAAGCTACGTTTGTTGGAATGGTGAGAGTTTCTAATGTTTAGTTGGACAATATTTTTGGAAGATGAAGAATACTTGAGATAGGAGTGGGGAAAGTGTGTATTTGTATTACCCTTACAGTCAAGACCTTTTTTCGGCTTGGTCCAAAATGGCTAGAACCCATTCCTATTTATACTACTTCATGGAAGACTCTAGTCCAAAGATATTTTCATACAAGATAAACTTTGAAATAAATTCTAGAATTACTTATGTGAATAATTCTCACAAAAAAACTCTCTAGAAATTTCACATGGATATTCTAGAGCTTACAGAGCTAGATATTCTAGAGTTTCTAAAAATTAGATATTTATTTCTCCTGCAATAGTATCTTCTATCTTTGGGCTTTGTCAATTGGGCTAATTTGGACTTTACTTTCTTGTGCCAAAATACTAAATCTAGTTTATGCTTCAACAAGTTAATTATAATTAATATACAATTAAAAATATATACACCTAATAACACCAACAAACTATGCTTACATTTAAAAAAAGAAGTTTTTAAGATACAAAATTTTCAGTCTCTCAACTGGGACCTATCACATTAAGGCTTGTTGCTGTTGTAGTTAGGGAAAGAAAAGAAGAGTCTTTATATGATTCACACAAAACACAATCAAAGTAGGGTTGTTTCTTCCATACAATCCCTGCATTAAGGTCCGAATTAGGAACACAATCAAAGATGCCATAATTAGATCAAAAGGCTTAGATTAATGCATTTGGGTTCCGCTTCTTGAAATAAGGTCTGAATTTTTCTCAATAAGTAATCGTAGGATACGTGCCGAATTAGGATACGCCTATAAATCGTAGATACACAATCCTATCGTAGGATTTCCATACAAAAAGGATACAGGTTGGGATATGTATCGTTTTCCGAAGAAGATGATACGAATCGTAAGATACGTATCTTGTATCGTAGGTTTTTAACAACTATGGTCTCATGTACTTCGAAAGCAAAATTGTTTTCTTGTTTTGACTTGAGGGCCTGAGGCTGATAGCAAAGTTTGTTGGACGGCTTGGCTGTTATCGGGATAGGGGGTGACTGGGTGGTCTTTTAGGCATCTAGATCTTTTTTTGGGAGGTAAGCTGAGAGCTACCCATGTGAAGCGAGAGGGGTCCAAAGTCCTGGCAGGTGGAATGAAGTAGATTTGTATCATATGATTCAAGATGTTAGGTTCAACTTTGAAAAAGCCAAGTGGTTTTCTATATAAATGAAATGTGATGTGCGCATAGCCCTCCAGCCGAATAAACTTGATTTAGTTTTAGAGATAGTATGGCCACTAATGAGACTTCAAAGGATGAGCATTGTATACTATAGCTGTACATTTGTTTAAAGAGCTCCTGCTGTATCATATTCATTTAGGTTTAAAAATTCAATAACAAATGGGATGTCTTTCTTATGGAATTTTGGTTGACCTAATCTCAATGTGCTACTTTTTGTTGTTTTTGGGAAATCATCAACAGTGTTATATATTCTTGAAGGTTGTTCTGATTGACCTCCGTCCTCTTACTGTACTGTCAAATCTAATATTTGTGTAATTGTGATACACAATTTTGCTGATTTCTTTGTCCGTTGTCATTTGATGTTGTGGTCTATTATCTATTGCAGTTTGGAATCAAGTCGGCTGTTTTAAATGCTGAACTGCCTCAGAATTCTCGTCTACATATCCTTGAGGTATGCCATTTTAGGTGCAATAATTTTCACTTAGAATCTTGATCAAAATAATTAAGTTGTGTTATCAAATCTTGGTTTACGTTCTGATTCTACAATGAAAGTCGGGTATTTTTGTTCTAATTCCTTGTTTGCTCCTCATCTCAGCAATTCAATGCTGGCCTTTTTGACTATTTGATAGCGACTGATGACAGCCAATTAAAGGAGAAGGAAAAAGGTGACGGTGGGAGCCAGGTTGAGAGAAAAAGATCAAGAAAGCATGCCAAGAAAAAGATGGACTCTGAATTTGGAGTAGTGAGAGGAATTGACTTCAAAAATGTTCACACGGTATGTTAATGTTTTTGGCTGATTAGTGTTCCTTTGTAATTCTGCATTGCTGTGATTTTGCTGCCTTATCCAATTTGGGTGAACTTTGTTACCCAATGAATTACATAATTACTTGATTAAATGATATTGGTTGTTGCCAGTCCTTGCGTTATTTGTGGCTTCTCGCCCCATACCAAAACAAATTGATGTTTTCTCGAAGCCTTTGTTGGTTCTCAGATTGGAATTGGTTGCAAATATAATGTCGGGGCAATTGTTTTTCCTTTCCATCTCCCACTTTCATCAGTAATCTTGATATTAAGTTCTGATTATGGTCCATTTTGCTTGCGTTCATAGTAAAAGTTTTATTGTTCAACCAATAATTTCTATCTTCACCTTTCTGCCCTTTAACAATACTGCTTTTCCTTTAAACAGGTTATAAATTTCGATATGCCTCAAAGTGCTGAAGGATATGTACATCGCATTGGGCGTACTGGGAGAGCCTATAGTACTGGTGCATCTGTCTCTCTAGTAAGCTCGTGATGACATTGGTTTTTTCTTATCTATGACGCACCGACACTCCTAGAAGCACTGACACTCCTAGAGGTTGCTGTATCTGTGTCCAACATGCTGGGTACACAGGACATACTGGGTACACAACAAAAAAACGTATTGGACACGCCACGGGGTGTGTCCATTAAATTTAAGTGAACTGTTTTAGGGGATAAGGAGGGACACATAGGGGGACACTACAGGGGTTAAATATGCATTTTTTAAATTTTTTTGGGGGGACAAATGTGTATTACTTCAAAATCTTGGGTCAAAAGTGTAGTAAAGTGGATGTATGGTACTTTTATGTACATAGTGATACTTCATGCTTTTACATATAACTATGTTTCCACTTGGTTCACATAAATATAAATTATTGTGTCCGTGTCCTCGTATTTTTAGAATCCCGTGTTCCTGTCCCTATTCATGCCATATAGACTCTTATATAGTGGAGGTTACTTGATAAAAGATGAATTTTTTGTCCTCTTTTTGCAAGTATGCAGACTGTAAAAAAATATTTACTCAGTTACTTGGTGATAATCAGATTTTAATTATTTATTTGAACACCCATCTTGATCAACGATGTTCATTACAATGCGTAGTTTGTTTGATGGTAATCATTCTTTAGAATGTGAGGTTTTTTCTTGTTGTTTGATACTCCGTGTGTTTATGTTTCTCCTTTTGGCCTCGTCTTTTCTTTAAACCATGGACTTGTTCTTAAGTTAGTGGCTAATTGTGAAGGTCAGAACCTTAATTTTCGACTTAGGTATCCGGGCTTATATGCTTGTTGCTGCTCCTGTCAACAGGTTTCTCCAGAAGAGATGGAGATATTTGAAGAAGTTAAATCCATTTTGGGTGAAAATGAAAACAAGGACTCAAACTTTATCGCGCCATTTCCTTTACTCACAAAAAATGCAGTGGAGTCTTTGCGATATAGAGCTGAGGTAAGCATATCACTATTCCATTGCTTATGGCTAGGTCAATTTTTGTGTGTGGGTGTTTATTTTTTTATTTAGAAAAGAGGGGGCAGAGAGGAAAGTAAGGGTGTATATGTGCACACAAGCACGCGTTACAAATTTTACATGCCCCATGCTTTCATACAAGTATTTGAAACAATGGAAAAATCTAACTATGGCTTTAGATGAAGGATTGGCAAACAGGATTCTTGTTTTGTTGTAGCAACAATGAGGAGAGTCAATTTTTCTCTTTTGTTGTGGAGATGATGCAAATGGATTAGGAAGTGTGGTTTGTCTGCTGCTTGCTAGTTTCTATGTTAGGCTGGTATTGGTTTGTGTTTGCTCCATCCAATTAGAAGGTTCTATTTCTATTTAAAATGCCCCTATTATGATGATTTGCGTCTTTTTCAACAGAAAAATATACTATCGGGGTTGATTTGTAAGTGGAATTGGTTGTTCTAAACTCTAGGGGGCCATAGCTTAGTAGGAAATTTAAGCTCTGGTTGTTAAGTATGATACCAGAGGTTTGTTGTACCCAAAAAGATAGCGAATAGAATTCTTCGTTGGTTTGTTGTGTAATCAACAAAGTCATGAGCAGAACATGAGTTCCTCAGCTCCTCCAAACCCCTCCGTTCCATGGGTCCATTTTTTTACTATACTCTTTAAGAGCAAAAGGGAATTATTGGCTAAGCATCAACTGCTTTTAAGTCATGGCCTCAAAGATCCTCCTATTTCTCCATGTGTACCAAACTAGGCCAGACCAAATGTCACTTTTTTTTTTTTCTCTGATGACGGAGGAACAGCCCTATAGCCAGGCCCTTTGGACCCGACTGCGCAACCCAAAGCTTCGGGG
Organism: Gaultheria prostrata; assembly: GCA_036023075.1. NCBI lineage: Eukaryota > Viridiplantae > Streptophyta > Magnoliopsida > Ericales > Ericaceae > Gaultheria > Gaultheria prostrata. Next base: position 19,563 of record JAXBDA010002041.1, on the reverse strand, counting down.
AACTAGCGCAGCAACACACCAATCAGGGTACTCACCCAGCGGGAAATCGAACCCCAGACCTTGAGGAGTACTTCCAAAGCCTGGCATCCGCCCGAATCACTGGGGCAACCCCTGGGTGTGTAGCGCAAAGGTCACTTTCAACACAGCTTTAGTCCCCCTTTGGAAAATACCGCAATCTGAGCAGCCAGCCCTGCATCAGCCAGGAATCTGTGTGTACACTGAATAAAGTTAGAAGCAAACTCCTCTTATCCCTCAACTTGTACTGCTATAGCCTATTAAGTTTCCTTTGTTCTTGTACACTTGGAACACCATTTAGTGAAAATTGTATTGCTGCTACCTGCTGTTCGTCATAACATCTGACGGCCAATTTGTTTCCATGCTTAGTTACCCCCCTTGTCCATTCTCTAATGTCATCTTGTTATAGGTACTGTTTTATTTTCTTTTAACTATCTTGTCCTGATAACAAGATAGGTTTTTTTTATTAGTTGGGCTGATTTTTTACCCTACGCTGATTTGGTAACAGGATGTTGCAAGGAGCGTGACAAAAATATCAGTCAGAGAAGCACGAGCTCAGGATCTGAGGAACGAAATTCTCAATTCTGAAAAGTTAGTATTTTCTGCTTGCACTTTTTGTCAATTCAATGTCTTCTACCACTTCCTAATTTGCTTATCAACAAACCAACCAAACCTTGCCAACAGCAATAGATCTGGGCATTTAGTGTTTGCTGCTGTTCTTTGTTGCCATGTAAATAGAAGATTGTGATTTCCTACCAGCGGTAAAGTTCATATTTGTTTATGGGCATTGTTTGTCAAATTGTAGTGGTATGAAGTCATTGACAAAGCCTATCTGACATTTGGACCATTTTCGAAATCACAACCCAGCCGCCACACGCTCACACACACACATAGAAAGAGCATTAATTTCACATTTTCCAATTAATGGCCTGTTATTGTGTGGTTGACTGATTTAATTTTGTTCAGGTTGAAAGCTCATTTTCAAGTAAATCCAAAGGACTTAGGTAATGAAGCTCATCAGTTGGATATTTTTGTTCATATTTAAATATCAGATTTTGTATGGATATTTCATGTTACATGCAAGTATTGAAGATTTGCATGTTGAACTTTTGTTTTGTCAGATCTCCTGAAACATGACAAGGTCCTGAGCAAGAAGCCCACCTCTTCGCACCTACGTGATGTGCCCGAGTACCTATTGGATCCAACGACACGGGAAGCAAGCAAGATTGTCAAGCTGGCTAGAGCTGCCATGGGAAATAACAACTCTGCTCGCCGTAAATTCAAGGGAAAATCTGGAAAGGACAAAGACCCTCTCAAATCTTTCTCCGGGGTATACTGTCTTGTTATTCCTATTTTTTCTTCGAAGTTTTCACCTCCTTTTGTTTGTAAAGGAAAAAGACGTAACCATATATTGCACCTTAATGGAAGATTTTGTGAACCCTCTTCCTTCTTGTATAACAGCTTCATTGTAGATGATTCAGCAACATGTTGATTGACGTATTGCGCATTGCTATGTTAAAATTGTGGGGATTGCTTATGAATTTTGCCCTTTTTTGATTCGCAGGCTTCAAAGGGAGGATTTGGTGGCGGAATGAAAAGAAAGGGAAAGGATAAGGATGACAGCAGCAGAAACAAAAAGAAACAATCTGTATAGTTTTTCTTGCATGGTGTTTGTTATTTATTTACCAGTTTGTTGTATGATTAATCCCAATTTTGTAGCAATTTAAATGTGACATCAGCCAAAGTCTTGTAGTGATTATTGAGAAATGCAACATTATGTTCATTTTCCCATCTTCAATTTATGAGAGACAACATAATCATGGATGGACCATGTGGTCCAACCCAAACCATCTTCAATTTTTATTCTTTTTACCAAAAAAGAAGCCCACTACAAAACTTAATTGTTTGAATATTTGTATTACCTTCATCTTTGCATTTTTACAGACAAGACAGCACACGATAACAAAAATGGACTCTCATTGAACGCTGCCGCTCCCGAATGTAAACCCCAGCTCCTCTATTGTAATATCAACTACAGTATACAACTTAGGTCAACTTTAATTGCCTCGCATGGAATGGGAATAACAACTATCCTTGAGTCAGTTGAGTAAATGAACTTTGCCGGGAAAATATAATTTGATAAGAGATTTGAGTGTCGATTATAAATATAAATGGAATAGCTTGTGGGTGCTGCAAATTTTAGTTGGCTAATGAGAAGGCCAAAAAAAAAAGCTATTACAAAGAAAGAATTGATTTTTTCCTGGTGCAACAGGGGATTGTCAAAAAAAGTGGTATTTTTGTATACCTCCGCGTCTATCTTCCCCTTCTACCAAGCCTTGAACCCTTGACCGTGGGGTTATGAGAAACAACACCGCCCACAAGAGGTCAAGGAGGTTTAGTGCTGGCATGGTTAAATTTGAATGTTTAATAATTGGACTCACTCATGAGTAAATCATCGAGTCTGAAGTGGAAAAAGATAAAATATTGGAGTCTAAGGAATCATGAATCCATCACTCATTCATTTGTTTTAGTTATCTACTTATCTGGGAAGTAACTGAGCGATCAAAAACTATTGCAAAAAGAGAGATTTTGGTGGTCTGCATTGAATTTGGTTTTGATTATTATTCAAACTCTAATTTACGAACCCGTATTTTCTACTACACTAACGGCGCGATTGGATATGGGATGAGTTTTGAGTGGATTAAATAATAAGAGGGATAAGCTAGTAGGGAAACGGGGGCTCTGTTGTGCAGTAGACGCCCTGCACGGTGCAGCGCACCAAAACAGCATCATTTTGGTGCGCAAGCCAAGTGCTTTGCCAAATGTACTCATGTGGGGTCCACTTCCAGATCCGACACAAACAATCCAAATTGTTAAATAAATTTAAATTAATCATTCAAGTGGTCTTAGAGAAAATCAGGCACATCGTATATTTGTACGTAATTGATCTAATACGTTCGATTTTTCATTTAGAATTCAGGACCCTATAATTTGAAAGCATCTTTAGAAAAGTTATACAATTGTGCGCTTAGTAGATAATTGATCTGAACCGCAGATGTCGTAGGGCTCGTTGAGAAGATCCTTCTGTAAAAAATTATCTTGATCGGAGATCGATAGTTATCAAAAAACTAAAAATAAAGTACTTCTACCTGTTTTCCAGAAATCGTGCAATTTCCACGCAATTTTTTTTACGAGCCCTTGCAATTTCCTTCGGATCAAAAAATAAAGTATATAATTTTTTATTTTTTATTTTGTAGTAAATTAAACTATTAATCGAGATCTTTCATTCGATACAAAAACAATTGAAATTTTTTATACTTTAGAATTTGACATTGTTGGTGTATTACATAAAAATTACTAAATTATTATGTAAATTAGAAATAATTGAAACATATTAGGGGGCATATTAGTTATTATAATGAAAAGTTAATAAGTTTTATTATTAATATAACTAAAAAATGCATAATTACAAAAAATAGCAAAAAATTAGGTAGTTTGCATAATTATTAAAATGAATAATTAAAAAAATAATTAAATACTTTAATGTGAGATATAATTAATAAAATGAATTATTATGTCATATTTATTGACAAGTATAATTAATTTTTTATTATTCTTGTATTCATGTATTTATTTTATCGTAAATCTAATATGACCCATGCACATGAGCAAATAAGTCATTTGCCAGGTTTTTGCATCATCCACCAAACTTTATCCCCCTTTATCACAAATTCATCCAAACCAAGTACTTTAATCCCCTCCATAAATGTCACATCAATGTGGGTCAACCCTTATAAAATAATACCCCTTACTATTTTAGTAAATGGATATTTTATCCCATTTACTAGTACTATTTTATCTCCTAATCCTTATGCAAATGTATTACCCTTATTGGCCAAGAAGTCAGTCATTCAAGCTTGTTATAAATAAAAAATTGGTGAAATTTAAAAATATGTTCCAACTTTGAATTCCTTCCAACACAACATTATGTTCATTTTCCCATCTTCAATTTATGAGAGACAACATGATCATGGACCATGTGGTCCAACCCAACCCATCTTCAATTTTTATTACAA
>JAXBDA010002041.1:0-15372 GCA_036023075.1 Gaultheria prostrata | reverse complement strand
AACTTAATTATATGAATATGCACATAACTTTCATCTTTACATTTTTACAGACAACACAAAATAACAAAAATGGACTCTCATTCAACAGTGCCACTCGCCAATGTAAATCCCAGCTCCTCTATTATAAAACTTAATTATATGAATATGCACATAACTTTCATCTTTACATTTTTACAGACAACACAAAATAACAAAAATGGACTCTCATTCAACAGTGCCACTCGCCAATGTAAATCCCAGCTCCTCTATTATAATTGCCTCACATGGAATGGGAATAACAACTATCCTTGAGTGCATGAACTTTAGGGGGAAATATAATTTGATAAGAGATTTGAGTGTCAATTATAAATATAAATGGAATAGCTTGTGGGTGCTGCAAATTTTAGTTGGCTAATGAGAAGGCCAACCAGAAAAAAAAAGTTATTTCGAAGAAAGATTTGTTTTTTTCCAGTGCCTTATTAGTTTGAAATTAGAGAGGAAAAAAATTAACAGGTTGTCTAAAAAAGTGGTATTTTAGAATACCTCTTTTTTTTTTCTTCTTCTTCAATACCAAGTCTTGAACCCTTGACCATGGGGTTATGAGAAATACCACCACCCACATGGGGTCAAGGAGGCTTAGTGCTGGAGTGGTTAAATTTTGAATCTTTAATAATTGGAATCACTCATGAGTAAATCATTGACTTGAGTGTGAACTTATTATCTAGGAAAAGGATTAAAAGATCGGAGTCTAAGGAATCATGAATCCATCATTCATTCATTTGATTAGTTATCTTGGGAAGTAACTGAGCGATCAAAAACTATTGGAAAAAGAGAGATTTTGGTTGTTTGGATTGAATTTGGTTTGATTATTTTTCAAACTCTAATTTATGAACTCGTATTTGCCACTACACTTAACATGTTGATGCAGGGAAGCCTCTTTTTACGAAATTAATTGCAAGAAAACACGAATAATGTTTGAGTCAAAGGTTCTCTTTGAACAAACGACAATGAGATAAATCTGGTTTTTTTAATTCAATAACAATCGAGTTCTGCCATAAGGTTTACAATGATACTTATAGCGTCAAAGCAACCCTAGACCAACTAGGAAATAAATAACAAAAAGATTTGACGTGCTAATCAGGCCAAAATCAAAGAAATTACGAAAATTACAAAAAATGAAAATTCGGAAATAATTGGTAGAATAAAAAACTAGAAAGAAACATAAGGTTGTCAAAACAGACGGCAACAAAAATGGAATTTTCTACTAAAAGTTATTAGCAATTCTATTATTTCCTAAAACGGCCAAATTAATCCGCCTTTTGAAGGCCTAGACGACATCGAACGGCCAAAAGCCATGGTTGATCATCGCCGGAATGGCGATGAGTATCATGCAGAAGAAGTCCGTTTCCAATCAACCATACGAGTTGTGCGCCTTGTCACTAAAATTGGCCCGTGCGGCTTTTTTATGCCGTTTGGGCTGTGAATGATCCAAACGGTCAAGAAATGTGGATGCGACCCACTCTACATCACATGTTCACCATAGCATAACTCTTCTGGGATAATGTGTTCAGTAATTTTACTACTAACTCGTATTTGCTACTAAACAGTGTAACATGTTTAGTAGTACATGTAAAGGGATAACAACTATCCTTGTGATAAGCCAAAGGGTTGAAAATGGTATTGGATGGCTAGTGTTATCCTACATGCCTGCTTCATCTGTTTGATTATCCCACGAGATATATTGGTTGATTTTCACCACCAGCAAAAAGAACTCTTTTTTTGTGATGTATGAACCACTCTATGGCAGGGTCACATTGGATCCATCCATGTAAATATAATGTAAATCTACGGAGAACTTGCGCAGCAACCCACCGCCACTGGGATCTGGGTTTGCTATTGTGTAGCCTCATGCACAGCTCGTGATGTGCAACATCCGAGCCATCCGTTGCTCAAATGGACTACCTAGATTTCATCTTGCACGCACGACAACAAACGGCTCAAATGCAAAGGTGCCGAGGTGAAATCTGGACCGTCCATCCGAGCAATGGACGGCTAGAATGGTGCACAACACCTGTTGTGCATGGGTTGCACATCAGCAACCTCTTGTCCCCGCCACTGTCCCACACCTAAATCTTGAGTGTCTCTAAGGGAAATCAAACCCTGCCATATTGGAGGCACAAGCTTGCGACTGCTAGAAGTTTATGTAATAGTTATTTTCAAGGTCCAAAGTCTAGTCTAGTCGAGTTGCGCAAAAGTTAGCTGGCCCTAACAACTAATTATCAAAACAAGTGTATGCAAGTTAGTTAAGAGACTACATTATTAAAACCTAGAATATATGAGTCTTTCTGTCACACTATTAATTCCAGGGCTATATTATCCGACAAAAATGTTCAATAACTAGTCCCACAAATAACGAATCCAATCTCACTTATTTTTTTCCCTCCTTTTTTAAACAAACCTACCCATAAATAGGGAGTAATATTACCACTTTTTCCTTCCTTACCGTTGAACCCTTGACAAAAGTAGCACAATTGACGAATTAATTCCTTCCAAGCCAGCATTATGTTCATGTTCCCATCTTAAATTTATGAGACACAACATCATGCATGGACCATAGTCCAACCATTCCCATTATTTCAAGGGTTCCTCACATTAAAGAAATTTGATTTGTTGTCATTAGGTACTACAACATATGTACCACACCAGTACATCTAAATATATTATTGTCCTTCCCTAGGATTATGAGTATATCTATAATAAATGTTGCAAGAGTTAGGTTTTAGTGGAGATAGTATTTGTGTATACTGTCTATAGTCTCCAAACATTTTCCCCTCAGGTGTGATGTGTGTGAGTTAAAAAAAAATGGATTTGTGCAAGAAAAGAAAAGAGAAGATAGGGAAAAATAGGGGTGAGCATGGACCGAATTGGTTCGGTTTCATAGTAAACCAAGAACGAAACCAATACTTATGGATTAAGAATTTGGAGAACCAAACCAAACCAAAAACGGCGTAGGACCAAACTAATCCAAACCATTACAATACGGTTTGGTTTCGGTTTTGAACCACGGTTTGCTTGAGACTGGGAAATTATCTTTGTAAACTTGGAGAGATAAATTAAACAAAAATTTATATAAAAACCAATTGTATAAAAATAAAAATAGAAATTGGATTTCGTGTATAGAAATTTAGGGATATTTAGGAAATGGGCCGTGGAATGGAATCACTGGAATGGAGAATTGCATTAGGGAGTAGTTGGCTATGACAATGTTCTTTTCTGAATCCGGGGTAATATATAGTTGTGCGGCAAGTGTTGTGCACTATGTTGTGCAGCAAAATTACGTCGTTTTGCTCACTCTTCCAAAGCTTCTAAGGGTCTTGTTTGGAGAGTTAATTTTGGGGTTTCAATTTTAGAGGATTTAGGCTCTTTGGGTAGGATATAGTGGGTTTAGACACTTCGAATTTAGGCACTTTGAGTTTAGGGTTTAGGCACTTTGTTGCGGTTTATTCCTCCTTCAAACAAGACCGTTGAAAGCTTTAGAGGTGTGCCCAAAATTCAAGCACACACAAAGCAAAACTGGTAATAATAAATATAACTACATATCTATGATTAGAGAGGCACGATGTCAATATCCTAATTAAAGCTGTTATAGCCATCCCCTGTGATGGTATCGACGGTCAATCAAGACCTACAAGATACAAGCCAAATCACCGCCAAGCCTTCTCGACTGATGTTAGCAACCACCGAAAGTATAGTGAACCGTACAAAACAATTTTGTCCAAATCAAGAGAGGGGAAGAGAGTAGTTAAAAAATTGTTATTCAAAAAAGTTTTGTAACTTATGAACTCAGTGGCAGAGATACTTGAGGACCAGTGAGGGCACAGGTCCTCGCTGATTTTTTTGTGTTTTTTCTTTTTTTGCATTTGTAGAAAATATTAAGCATTAGAATTGTTTTTAATATATCAACTTTTTCATAGGAAAAATTATTGAGTGCTCTTGGGGCGCGACCACATGTGTTATAACGCCATCCTCCCTACACATATTTATGTGAGACTAGAGACTAAATATATATATGATGATAAAAGCCAATAAAAAAAGTGATGGCAAAGAGTTTTAGGGCACCACGTGGTAATGCATCAGGTACACTGAACACAAGCAAGCCTCAATTAATTGAATTTTTGTCTCGAAACTATTACATGTGTATGGAATTATAATTACCATAAAATGTAAGTCAAGCGAGACTCTTTTTACATTCTCCCTTATTTCTCTTTCTCTTATGAAATCTCTCAATAATTCCTCTCTTCTTTGTGTCGAAGAGAATGTAATAGTTAATTAGCTCTATTCAAATACTTATTAGTGTATCTTGAAGAAAAGTTTGAATGAACACTACAACAAAAACTACCTATGGCGACGAAACCTGGTGACGAAACTCAAATTTCCTCGCCAAATGGGTCTTTATGGCGAGGAAATCGATTTCGTCACCAAAAGGTACTCTATGTCGACAAAATTATCTTTACTCCCCAAAAAGTTAAGATTTCGCTATTTCCTCGCTAAAAGGAACTCTACGTTGACGAAATTATCTTTACTCGCCAAAAAACTAAGATTCGGCGAATTTATTTCCTCGCTAAAAAGTACTCTATGTCGATGAAATTATCTTTCCCCCCCCCAAAAAAAAGCTAAGATTTGGCAAGGAAATAAATATTTCCCCGCTAAAAGGTACTCTATATTGACGAAAGTATCTTTCCTCTCCAAAAAGCTAAGATTTGGCGATGAAATTATCTTTCCTCACCAAAAAACTAAGATTTGGCGAGGAAATAAATATTTCGTCGCAGAACAGGAGCTTTTGGCGAGGAAATAAACAATTTAGTAACATATTCAAAGATAATCAATATGGGTAATTCCCCGAAAAATGGTGCCCGTTGGCAACAAAATTTGTATTTTCTTAATGTAGTTTATTTATGTTTGGTCGCTTTTAATTTTTATGCACTTAATATAGTTTTTTATGTTGGCATTTTATTTAAAAATAAATTGAACTTTACCTATATAACTTCACGGTGGAGTCTCCATCCAATCGTCTTCCTTGTAGGATGGGATTTGATGAGCGTAGAAAATTATGGAGTATTTTCTCCATTTCACTAATTCTAAAATATCTCAAAGTTAGATTGTTACAAATATTAAATTGTAACAAATGTTAAATTATAATAAAAATATTAAATTAGAAAGGTATAAACCGGACAATGTCTGTTCACCTATATTTATATAAAAGTTGAAATTTCTACAAACTTAGAGATAATCTAACTAATAATCTGATAATTTATGAATTTCATGTGAAATTAACATATAATTCATACTTTTAAAAAACTATTATGATTCTCCAAAAATAGGCAGGTTAAGAACGATTTTCTATACATAGATGTTCAATTTTAGATTTCGCATTAGCCATTGCAAGCCCTCATATTTTATCTATTATTCTTCCTCTATTGTTGCCGCTATTGGAGTTGTGGGTGAAGTGTCTTTGATAATTCAAAAATAAGTTTTACTTGTCTGATTTGTGTCTAGCTTACATATAGAACAAGATAAAGAAGGAGGGAGGAAAAGAATGTTGGAGAGAAAAAAGAAAACTGAAAAAGCAATGGGGAAAAAGTAAAGTACTGATGAACACCTTAATCCAGCGAAACCCAATGGCTTTAGGCCATATCCTATTAGTGGTACATAGATCAATCCTTTATTTTATTTGTGGCTATATTTTGAACATCAAAATTATTAATTTTCCCGTGCGTTGCACGGGTTTCATGCCAGTAAAGACTTATAAAAACTTCTGTAAAAACAAATAATATTAAAAGATTTAAGAAACAAGTTTAAAGAAACACAACAAAGAGACTAAAATTAGATAGAAAGATTTAAAAAAAAAAATTAGAGAGGTGAAAAGAACTGTAAAAGGTTTATATACTAAAAGTTGTAGAGCTTTGCATTGAAAAGGAAGTTGGTGTGGTGGATGGGTCACGTGTTGTTATAGAGGAAGTCACCGGTTCGAGTTCCAGCGGAAAAGCTGAAAATTGAATTCACGTTTTTGTAGTTTCAGGAGTTTTAGCGAGGAAATTTTCCCTCGCCAATTATTCCGAATAGGCGAGGAAAAAAGTCCTCGCCAACTGGTCAGAATAGACAAGGAAAAAATTCATCACCAATTGTTCTGAATAGGCGAGGAAAAAAGTCCTCGCCAATTGGCCAGAATGGGCAAGGAACTATATTTTTTCCTCGCCAGAATACCTTTTGCGACGACATATAGGCGAGGAAAACTGGCGATAAAATTTTTCCTCGCCAATTCCTTTAGCGAGGAAATCAGGTGCTTTGGCGAGGAAACTAAATCCTCGCTATAACCCTTTTTTGGTGTAGTGAAATCAAGACACGTTAGATTAAAGAAGAGTAGTTTTTTTTTTTTTAAACAAGAAAAGTACTAGCACTATGGATTGTTCCATCACTAATACAATTTTGTCTACGCCACAGTATTGAACTTAATCCAATGGTACTTGCATTCAAAAATTTCCAAACTACTCAGGTACTTGACATGATGCATTGTTGTTGTTAAGGAAATGCTTCCAGACAAGAGTGCCCATACCCATCAATTCCAATTCACCCAAAATGTGCTAAACCATCCAATATTATAAGTTCCACTTGATTGATGGACCATAGGCTGTAGCCTACACTGTACACACTTGGATGTATGCATGTGTTCATATACCTAAATATAATGAAATATATGTCCTTTAGCAGAAAACTACCGAACTAGACTGTAAACGAGTCGGATTGATTTGAATTAGGATTAAGCCATTTACTGAGCTTTGTAAATGTCTTTATACTTTACAGCTTTATCAATAATCAAGTTGATCTCAAATGAGCTTTTTTGACAGTTTGATCACAACTAGCTCCACATTTTACATGATCAAGCTTGGATCTGACTAGCTGTTTATCCGAATCCGGGGTGCTGTTTTTCGGCCCCTGCTTTTCGCCCAAAACGACGTCGTTTTGAGCATTTTCATGGTGCACCTCCAAAGCTTCCAATGACCTTGTTTGGAGAGTTAATTTTGGGGTTCATATAATTTCGTTTCCCAAAAGGTTACATTCAAGAGCATGATGACCTAAACAGAGGATATTTGATATACTCTCATCTTTCCTTTTGGTTTAGCCTTTCAACCAAAAGCTATCTATTCTCACAAGGCAGTAGAGCTTCAATCAAGAATGTAGCCAACATAACTATAATTGCATTACATTTGATACTCTTACCGGTTACCTGAACCTCTAGCACTACCGTTTGCAAACTAAAAACAAAATTTCGCTGGCCCTGTTCGTTTGGTAGTTTAGTTTAGTTTTGATGATGTCAAAAGGTATAATGAGTGGAGAGAGATAGAGAGATAAATGAGAAAAATGATGATGTCAACAAAACTAAACTAAAACTAAACCATTTAACCGAACAAGGCCGCTAAGTTTATTTCTAGCTCACCACTGTACCCTCGTAGATGACCCTTAGACCCACGAGGGTAGAGCGGTGGCTCAAGCCCTTCTTGAGGAAATTCCTATCTATCTCCGCCACCTCTCAGCCCGTTTAGAATAGCCAATAGCCACCCACCCACCGGTCGCCTTGTCCTACTATTTTTACCTTAAAGAATATTTCCAAAGTTACCATATTCCCATAGCTCATTACAATTTTCCAGGTCCAGGGTCACCTACCACACTCTATTCATCCAGCACATTATATGAGAAAATTCCAAGACACTGCAATTTCAACATCAGACAAATATTGCTCCCATGTGCTGCTTCTTTGTTTGTTTCACAGCAATTTAGAGCCCATAAAACTTTTCCAAGAAAATGAGATATCTCACAAATTCCATTTTTTTTTTTCCAAGCTTTTTGTGGGAAGCAAAAGTCCCAATGGTCCATACAGATTGATGTAACCCATCAATTGTTAACAAATGTATTTCTTTTTTGGAATGGATTTTCTTCAAAACAAATCAGCTGACAGCTGCTAGAAACAAATATATAGAGGCCCTGAGTGTGAAAATCCTCTCTCCCTCTACTTGAATTTAAAAAACAAATTCTTCTTACAAAAGAATAGAAAAAACCTAAAGAATCCCCAAAAGGGAGATACAAAAACTTTGAATATAGTAGTAATAGACATCACCATGACCATCACCATTTTATCTAGTGCCTGTCTTCAATCTCCAGAGTTGAAGACATTTTCATGATTCCTTTCTACACATGATTTCTTTTCTATCCCTGTGATCGATCTAGAAGGTGGAGAACAAGCAAAAGCAGCACTCTCACCCCTGGAAATTGCCTAGAGTTTTTCGGTTCCCATAGCATGCACCGAAATTGAGTACCCACGTTCGAATTTCATTTCCAGGCGCTTATACGATCCAAATTTAATATATACCCATTAAAAAACACGAATCTGTTCACTCGATCTGCTCACCGATCAAGTCAAGCCCAACTAACAGAAAAGAGATCCCCTGAAATAGCAAGAAGTAAAAATGGATACCCTGAGCAGATAAAAGGCTCCTTGCTGAAGCTGTGAGAAGAAGGAATGCCAATGCCAACTCCTTTGTGTATATCCTATTATGCTTCCTTTTCTTAGAATCCTTCAGCTCCTGTTGTTCGATTTCCTCCTTCATTTCATCTAAACCAGGCTCTGACCCACCCCTGTGATGCTTTGGCTCTTTATCAAGCAAAGCTACGAGATCGCCCTCGGATGAGCGGCCCGATTTCTTGGTGACTACCCATTCATACGCACTTCCGAGTTGGAAAAGGCCAGAGATCATGGCATTGAATTTGGTCACTGACATTGTGTTTTCAAACAGAAGGTAGGGGACAATGAAAGGGAATGATTTGGGGGCTGGGAGTATATTGAGGAATGACATGGCGGCGGGGACATAGCAAACGACCCACGCAGGAAGTTGGGCTTCTGGGATGAACATCGTCGTAGGGAGAATTATGCAGAACAGGGTGAATGAGTAGAAGGGTAGTATCAGTTTTCTTAGGAGGAAGAACAGGAAAATCATGTTGGCTTTCTTCCAAATGCTTATCTGCATGAGTGAAAATAGAAATGGAATATGTCAGCATTTAGAATCTAGCTCATTTGTCGAACTGTTAGGTGGTTGTTTTGAAAAATATATTGTTAAAAACCGTTTTTTGAAGAAACATAAAGTTTGGTCATTCTTATACTGTGCTTGCTTTTGAACAAAACCGTTTTTTTGAATTTGAATTCTTTCGGTATATTCTTCAAAAATAGAATTAGTAAATTTCTAAAAAGTCCCTCAAGATCAAGTTTTGATACTCGTCAACCAAACAATTTTCTGAGAAGTGTTCTATAACCTAATCACGAAACAACAACAAAGAGACTCAGAATATGTGTTTGGAGGAAAAAAACTGATAGGGAATCTAAAGACATTCAGAATCTTCACTTAATTATCTACGTATATTTTCCTTCTGAAAAACCCTCCAAAAGTGCTTACTCCAAACACAGCTACGCAGATATGTGTGAGTATGTATTTTGTATGTGTATGCGGCACTGCAAATTCAAGTAACACAGTGTTTCACTAGGTCAATTACCTTTGAACGGATAACGGCAGGCAAACAGAGACGAAACAGCTGCATTGGTCCAGAATGCCATCTATGCTGCTGTTTCCGGTAAGCTTCATAAGATTCCGGTAGCTCACATTGACACTGAAATTGAAGGGAAAGAATTATTTTTTGCTTCTTAAAGTATTAACATGAGAACATTAATTATGACATCAGCAGTGCATATTAATATACCTCCACATCATTAAGGAATATGAATTTCCATCCATGGAGATGAGCCCTGACAGCAATATCCATGTCCTCAACTGTGGTCCTCTCTAACCATCCACCGGACTCCTCCAAAGCCTTTATCCTCCACACACCGGCAGTGCCATTGAACCCAAAGAAATTCAAGAAAACTCCATTCACTTGTTGCTCCACCTCAAAATGAAAAGCTAAATTAACATTTTGCAACCTCGTTAGTAGGTTTTCATCCTTGTTCACAAAAGACCACCTTGCTTGAACAAGCCCAAGTTCCTCATTATCCTGCAGCGTGTGTCCAAATGCAAGGTTGTTGAATTAGCTTCATTTAAGTGAACAAGTAATGCTGTTTTTGGATATGTGTGGATTTCAATCAAGGGATTTTATCTAACAAAACAATAAAAAGATGTTTAGTTATAGGTGGCTTGTGAATCTAGAGAAAGAGTTGGATTAGAGAGGAAAATGCATATTTTGACATTTTTGTACAGCTACATTCCTCAACATGAAGTATTTCAGAGCACTCCTATAAATAGTTATTTCAAATTCTTATGGTAAAACTCCAAAACTCAATGCTATATAATCCACAGGTTGGCGATCAAATCAAAATTGAAGTATTTTTCTTTCCCAGTCCACATGTTTCCGGACAGGGCCTTATAGCGGCCTTATGCTTAAGCATAGCAGTGTCATGGCAATGCGGTTACAATTCGTATTTTCTAGCACAAAACAACATAGAAACAATTTTAATACCTTGAAATGAGGCACAGTTTTTTGAAGAAAATCAGGGGCGGGTTGAAAATCGGCATCGAAAATGGTAACAAACTCGTAGTCTTTGACATAGCTGCAATTCATGGCGGACTTGAGATTACCAGCTTTGTATCCCTCTCTAATTATGCGGTGCCGGTAGATAATATTGGCACCCTCTTGCTGCCATTTATGAACCTCCTCTTTGATCAGCACTTGAGTCACTGGGTCATCCGAATCATCGAGAACTTGTATTAAGAGTTTCGATTTGGGCCAGTCCAAATTGCACACCGCAGCAATAGATTGCTGATAAACCTGATACAAATATTCTAAATTCAGAACAGGAGATTTCTACAATAAGCAAGCAAATAATCAAAAAGGGTATTTTCTAAATTGCACACAGCAGCAATAGATTGCGGATAAAGATTTTATTTTTCGATAAGCAACTGCAGATAAGCTGGATATAAAGATAAGAATCTAACTTCAGACAACGAACTTTCATAGACAAGCAAGCAAATTGCTGTAAAGTGTAGAGCCACCGAATTGCAAATGAAGGGATTGAATGTCCAGTTTGACCATCAGTATTAGAGCATCTCCAGCCCTTACCCATTTTCTTACTCAAGACCAAAATTCGATGAACTACCCTTACAACTCACTCCAACCCTG
This sequence comes from Gaultheria prostrata, assembly GCA_036023075.1. Classification (NCBI taxonomy): domain Eukaryota; kingdom Viridiplantae; phylum Streptophyta; class Magnoliopsida; order Ericales; family Ericaceae; genus Gaultheria; species Gaultheria prostrata. The sequence continues at coordinate 4,176 of JAXBDA010002041.1, read as the reverse complement.
ACTTAAACCAATACTGAATTAAGTTATACTCGAATGATTGGAAACTACTACAAAATCGTACTCTAATCTCAGAAGGCTATTTTCTGCCTCCAAAATTTCAATTAGAAGGCTATTTTCTGCCTCCAAATATTAGAAGGCTATTTTGGTTTACTCGTAGAAACGTTCATTTCCCATGAAGATTTTGGTCAAATTTTCATTCTAATTTGGGTCAAGATAAGGATTTCAAATAACTACTACAGTACTAGTAAGTGGTGAGTTCAAATCCATCACATAAAGCTCCCAAACTAAATGTCAAAATCCATGAGTAAAAAAAAAAAAAACCATATTTTTTGGACTATTCTCATTAAATAATAATACCAAATCTCTTCATCTGAAAATTTAAAATTATCCAAAGATTTCAAAATCCAGACCAGAGAGTTTCTATGAACCAGCAAGCAAAATAAAAATAATTAAAAAAAGAGTAATTTAAAAAATTACCTCCTTTTCATTGCACATGGGGATCTGAACAAGAACCATGGGGAAATACCCACCTTCACCAGACTCCAAATCCACTGCTCCTTCTTTCAAAACTGGTTTAATTTTCTTCAATTTGATCCACAAACAACCCAAACAGAGCACTAACCTATCCAAGCTCTGAACAAGAAACAGCACGATACAGGCATCTGTGAGGAACTGAAGGGGTGGGGCGAGATACCCGACCCGAATCAGAACCCACTTCGAATAAATCAAATCAAACAAACCCAAAACGGATTGGTACTTGAATTGAAGATTTTCTGCAGTGAAATGCCAGCCCTTTTGATAAGCAGCCATTTCAAACCCTAAAAGCAAGACAGATACCCACAGGAACACCTTTATTATAGAATAAATCCGGCTCTTAACGGTCAAGTTCTCAGCCTGGCCGTCGGTTTTGACGCTGTTGTCGTTGTCATTGTCGGTGTCTGTCTTTCCGGCGGCGACACGGCGGCGGACGGCTGCGGCGAGGGTTAGGAGTGCGGCGGCGAGGGAGGAGAGGCAGCCGGCGGCGCGGTGAGCTTTTAAGAGGAGGACCCACGTGAGCTGTTTGGCGTTCTTGTTACGGCGGGAGTTTTTGTTGTCGGCGCCGGCGGTGGTGAGAGGGAAGAGTTCTTCGGCTGTGGGGCCCTCAAGCTCGACCATGGACCAGTTGTTCGGGTTTTCCATCTTCACCACCACCGCCGACGGCGTCGGCGCCGCCGTAGTACCCCTGGTGGTCCACCAATCGAACGACGGCGCCATTTTGAGAGAACAATTATACTAATAAACGACAAAACGAACGTGTAAGCTGGTCTGGACACTCGAAAAACACGGCGAGTGGAAAAAAGGAAAATGCGACGAATTGAATTGGCGGAATGGGTTTTTTTGTTGTGATCTGTAGAACCCAGTTGAGAAATTGATGGAATCTGGTTTCGATTTGGGTTAATTGGATAAAATGGTGAAGACCCAGAAGCGGAAATGAACAATGTAGAGAGAGAGTGAGTGTGGGAGGACGCGTGGGAGAGGGAATGAAAGCTATGCGTCGTTAAATTGAGGGGACATTGGGGGAAGAGGGATTATAAGAAGGGAGGAGAGAGAGTAGAGAGAGAGAGAGAACATACGCGGAAGATGAGTCCAAAAGAGATGCCAATTCGATTACAGCTTGCAAATCACAAACGTAATGGGAGGGAGAGAGAGAGATTGATTTTGATCTGAGAGAGAGAGTGAATGTAGTCATTACAAAGTTAGTACAAAGTTAATGGAGAGAGGTCAACACGTCATTGGTTTTATGATTTCCAGAAAGAAGATCGAATCAAGAAATTTCAAAAAAACGTATTAAAACAATCCCTCTGTGATCAATATCTTAATGCATGCACACTTTTTTTTCGAGAACGGGGTCTTTGGCTAACTAGTCACCTAGGTGGTGTTGTGGTGACGGCTTGTCTTATTTGGACAGTAGTTATGGCTCAACCGGACATTCCACAGCGGATCGGGAACTCCAATGATCACGCGCATGAAAAGTTACTATGCTGGTCGCCCCTCCCCATTTTTTTTGGCTTTCAAAAAAAATAAAAATGAATAAACACCTTTCTTGCACAATCCAGTAAATTCAACAAAGCCGTTGTTCTGGAAAGTGAAATGAATTTTTTCATCTACTCCATGATCATGCACTTTATATTTTGCTTTTGTCGGTGAGTTTTTGCTTAATTACACATTCTTATTTTACTGATTATTTTGAATGGTAACACAATCGGTTGGCGAAGCAGCTTCTCTGCAGTACGGCGCAGTATGGTCATTACGGTTTCATCTAGATTCCTCGCTGATAATTCGAGCCGTTTATAATATAGACATCGTCTAATACATTGTACGTAGAGAAATTCAAGTCAATTGGAGATTTTCGAAAACATAATCGAAGCACTTTAGTTTGCAAAAACAAAAGTTTGACCTCCTATTTGTAAACCTAAAGTGTTCCGGTCGTGTAGATACAAGTATCCGATGGACTTGATTTTTTTTCACAGAAGTTCCATTCAAGGGACCGTAAGATATGAACGGTTTGGATCAATAAAGAAAAATTTGAACTCACTTGTTATGAATAAACTGCTTGTCGATTTAAACCGCGGAGGAGTTGCCTCCTTTTGGTGGAGGGTTCAAGAGGATACCGTGGCCGTCGGTGGAATAATGACGGAGTCTGTGGCTTTTACGGGGAAAGTAAAGTTAGTTAATTAAGGTGATTTGGCAAATAAACATAAACATGTTTATTGGTTTATTCGTTTTGTCTTTATTCAAATTTTTTTCGCAAATGTTAGTTTTGCGTCAAATTTTTGTGGTTTATTGGTTCCTCTCGACGAGACGAATCTAAAGAGTATAAAATTATAGTCAAAACTATTTTTTTTTTAATAAAGCCAAAAATGAGTGGTTTATTGGTTTAATTTTGGCTTTATTCAAAAAATAATTAATTTTCACTATAATTTCATACTTGTTAGATTCGTCTCGTCGAGAGGAACTAATAAACCACAAAAAATTGATGCAAAACTAATAAATGTAAATTTTTTTTGAATAAAGACAAAATGAATAAACCAAAAAATCAGTTTTTGGTTTTTTTGAATAAAGACAATATATGATGGGAATTGATATTGGTACCCTATTTTCCTGTATTGGCACTCTCTTTTTTGTCTCTATTCATAGAGTGCAAGTGTAATTTTACTTAATAAAGACAATAAAAAAAGGAGTGTCAATAGAGAAAAGTAGAGTGTCAATATCAATTCCCTATATGATTTAGTTTTTAATTACAAGATTATTTTTAATTATGAGTTATCTAGACCGGCTTAAGCATTATTTACGCCTAGCCAAAGACAGTTAACAGACCAAGTTTTGCCACGTCACTGAAATAGCATCGTAATCCTCATCCAAATCTATTTGATAATTTGACTTAGGGTGCACAAGAGGAGTTGTTTTTTACTAACTAGATGTCCGGACCGATTCGCTCACATTTCAACTAATTCCGAAACCCTAAAAGTTAATGTGTATACAAAACAAACCTTCCATTGACACTTGGATCTGAAATATTGGGATGCGGGGGCATGTTGTGTAGCCTGTGCACAACAGGTGCTGTGCAGAATCCAGGCCGTCCGTTGCTTAGATGGACGACGTAGATTTCAAACGAACTATTCGCGTGAAGAGAATAACTATTCACGCTAATAGTTTGTTTTTAATCTGAACCACTGAAAATAACTGTGAACGGATGTGATTTTGCACAGCACCTATTGTGCACAGACTGCACAACAGGACCCGCATCAGAAATCTTGGGCCCGTGAGTTTTTGCAGAAAAGAAATACTAGCTGGTAGTAGGGATGTAACTTCTTTTACAGTATTTTTTACTAGTTGGTAAGAATTGACTACTCAATTCACTGCATGGATGCTTTTACGTTTTCGGATAAACTTTTTCATAAATTCCTGATCCACTTTTATACTTACAATTATGTTTCGGGTTAGAGCATCTCGAATGGCATGCTACATATATTTTGTAAGTATCTTTTTATATTATAACTATGGTTATGATTTATCATGCCCTATTCTCTCTCTCTCTCTCTCTCTCTCTCTCTCTCTCTCTCTCTCTCTCTCTCTCTCTCTCTCTCCCCACAGCTTGAAGTTCGAAATAGTCGATTTGATTCCATCTGATGTCCC
>JAXBDA010002040.1:0-46965 GCA_036023075.1 Gaultheria prostrata | reverse complement strand
ATCCAATTCATAACTCATTTTCTTCATTATTCTCCCAAACACTACAACTTTTACAAAACTCATTCTGCACATTTCTCCAAAACACTCCTACCAGATTCAAAACTCATTCTGACCATAATCTAAAAAGCCAAAAAGCCAAATAACCAAAAATGAAAAGCTGAAAAGTAGGCTCCCAAACACCCCCTTAGACTTCTTTGTCGTTGACATATACAATTTTGCGTGGCATGATATCGTAAAATTTTTTAGAGATTAATAGTCAATTTTTTATAAGATACCAAATCAATTTTCATATTAACTTATAGCTACAACGAACTCGCCATGACACGTCTTACATGGCCAAGTTTCCTATTTGATTTTATGGTAATCCCATAAAATCAAGTAATTGATTTTAGCAAACGAGGAGATTACTTGCTTAAAATCAACCTAATTTCATTTGTTAAAATGGGTTGATTTTAGCAAGTGGTCTCTTCATTTGCTAAAATCAACCACTTGATTTAATGGGATTTCCATAAAATCAAATGGCAAACTTGGCCATAGTCTGAAACTCCCTTGTCATCGATTTTCATTCAACCAAGACATAACAATAATTATCTTCTTATTCAAAAAAAAAAACGCATACAAATCAAATAATTTCACAACAATTTTTGTCCATAAATCTCTTTGTCCAACATTATTTGAGAATATGAAGCAAAAGTAACTTATCATATTTCTTGTTCCGGTGGAAGAGCAATAGGAGGATTGAAATCCTATCTTTTTTTTTTTTTTTTGGAACCATAAACTTAACCCGATTGAATTAATCCCATCTATTCCTTCCGTCCCGTCCCATATTGTCTGTTTTATACGATGATTACCACTAAATCCACTTTTGAGAAAATAATTCCCACCGGATTAAGTTGTTTTTTTTTCTTTTCAAAGTGCCTAAACTCTCAAACCGCATGAAAGCGACTAAATCCCAAAATCCCATGAAAATACCTAAACTTCTAAAACCTTATAAAGTGGCTAAACCCCCAAACCGTATGAAAGTGTCTAAATCCCCAAAATTCCATAAAAGTGTCTAAACTTCTAAAACCCTATGAAACCGTATGATACCTTAAGTGCCTAAACCCCAAAAAAAATCGACCTAGGAATAATGTGCGTGGTTGCTTCGGTTTTCAAAATAAAAAATAAAATTGACCTAGTGGTAATTAAGTTTTAACCCTTGACCTCGTGGGAAGTAAGTTTCCAAAAAAGCCCTATCTCTTATGTTCATAGGACTAAAAAACGATGTAGTTTTGAGTGATTTTTTTGTCATCCCTTTTGAAGCCCGTTTTGGGTGATTTCCAGGGGCTAATCTCCAGCACCCCGGATTTCCCTACGAGACGTTAAACTTTTTAAAAGAGACATGCAATTAATGCATGTCTTTTTAAAAATTTCGATTTATATTTTCAATATGATCACTTATTCTCTTCATTAAAATTTAGTTTTAATAATTTAATCATGAGGATTAATTCGTTTGTGAAAATTTACATACTTTTATATTCAATTTTTTTAAAAATGATAAGTATTTTGAGATATTCTATTAAATACTCCCTCCATTCCAAAAAATATAGTCTATCGTTCCATTCTAACCGGATAGAAAATTGATTATATCTTTTAATCGATAACTAGAGACAAACCCATGCTATGCACGGAGCGATATTCTAGTGCACTGGATTTATGTGAATCATGAAGTAAAGATATTATACGTTTGATTTAATTTGTAAAAATAAAAAAAATAAATTTTTGGGCACAAACTACCAAAACTTAATCGGTAATACATTTCGTATATAATATTGAAAATTGTGGTACGAATTCCTAAAAATTATTCAACATTTGGGATGGAGGGGGTAGATTATAGGAGAAGCAATGTGGGACAGAAGGGTATCCTTCCAATTTTATGGGATGTCCCCACGAAGACGACAGAGGAGTAGGTTGGTAGAAGATAAATAGTACTACTGATATTGGCAACCGTAAGAAAGAAAAGAGTCGAGTACGATAATACACGTGTCAGCGCTAAAGCTAGGAAGAACGGATATTGGTTCCTCCGGCGGTGTCTATATAATAGCTCAGCCCTAAAGAGTTCAAACAGTAGTAGAAGATTGCAGCATAGATTTCGATTTTAGAAAATAGATAAAGATCGATTGATATTCTCTGTTACTTCAGTAGTTATTTTGGAGTTATTAATGATCACTCCCTGAATCCTCTCTCTCTCTCTCTCTCTCTCTCTCTCTCTCCCTCCGAAGACTCGGCGCCAACAAAAATTCTAGGGTTTTTCTCTGTAAGTCCACTCCTTTCTCTCCCAGTTATTATGAGATATGTATGTGTGTGGTGTTTGACTTTTAGGGTTTGAGAATTGGGCTTAGGGTGTTTTCTTTGGATTCCCAATTGAAATTTGGTTTTGATGTTTTTGGATTTTGGGTTTTGAATTATGATATTGAAAGTGATCGTATCAGTTAGCCATGAAACTTAATTTGTGTGTGTGTCTGTTTGGTATTTGACTTCTAGGGTTTTAAGAATTGGGCTGAGGGTGTTCTCTCTGTATTCCCATTTCAATTTGGGTTTCGATGTTTTTGGATTTTGGATTTGAATTATCATGCCGGTCCATACTTATGATGCTCCAGTTCTTGGGTTTATGCACAATATTTGGATATAATAGGTATTTGATATTGAAAGTATGAGTATCAGTTTAGCCATGAAATTGTTAAATTCTTTTGTAATTGAATCCTGTGTTTAGACAGTTTTGTGCTCAGCGTGGTTAGATTGGGTAGTTGTAGAAGAAACATAATGTTGTAAGCAGAAGGCTTAAGCTTCCAAATTCAGGGAATATAAGCAGACATACACACAAATCATGGATCTCTCATCCTAGTTTTCTAATATCTTGCAAATGACAAAATCCTAAAGGTATAAGTTGGGAATCGGTCCTTGATATTAGAAAAGCAATATTAGTTATTGAACATAAGTCCTATAAGCCATGCAACAGCAGAGCCAGAAATTAAAGTGGTGGGGTCAAATACCTAAAGCCATATATATGCAAGCAAAAAGGACATGAGTTGCATTTTGGATGGAAAAGTTTTACATGAGGGTCAGCTTTTTTGTGTGTGTGGGTCAGCTTTTAAGGGTCAAGTAGCACGAAAATTGTAGATTTCTCCAAGGGAGTGGGGTCAAGTGATCCGCTTTCCATCCATACTCCCCCATTGCCCTTACAGCCATGAGGACAATTCTACTGAAAACTTCTGCACTGTCTTATCAATGACGGGAAGCACGCATTCTCCTTGAATCATTTAGAAAGCGCTATTGGTCTATATCTGCCACATTCTATTGGGTTGTTCATACGAGGGGAATCTAATCACATAGCTAGGCTCTCAAGCAAATGCCTGATGAAAGCCTTATAAATTCAGGTCCAACTCTAAGGCATGAACATTATTGCTTTGAAGGAGTTTTGCTCGAGGCAGCATCCAGAGCCTAAGAAATTTGCCTTAAATGCACCCGTTCCACAAACTGACTTAAACTGAATAAGTCAGTGGATCTGACTTATTTAGTGTAATTAGGTTGATGGTTTGTGAGAGAGTGACCTGTCTCGTCAGTAAGTCTCGTCAGTAAGTCAGTTTTGTAGAACAACCCTAAGTCACGGTTTTTAATGCATACAACTGAAAACGAATTAGCAATGGGTTGAGAATGTTGGAATATGTGTGAAGGATTGAGTCTGACATCGGATAAATAGAAAAAGGTTGGACCTTAAAATACAATTGGGTGGCTCACAACTTGTGAGGCTTAATCTTTTAAGTAGACTTGGGTTATTCAATGTAAATTGGGCCAAAGTGATTTGGTGCAGTACTCCCCAACAGATTGGGAATATGCACACATGGGGAGAACCTCTATGAATCAAACTCCTAACAGAAAACCCGCCTGGGATCATATACTAGTTTTAGAGGTGATAGTTGTCCTACGTGGGACAAGCCCCCAACAATGGTAATGTGGTCGTCGTGGTTACAGTTTCAATATAGTTGTATAGATCTAAGGGTATTGGCGGGTATTTTCTAGTACTAAAAATGCTGAAAAGCTTATTCGGAAATTTCTTGATCATATCTGTTGCACATGAATGCAATAACTTTTAAGTTTCAAGGACTACCATTGCACTGGAAAACATGTTTTCTGAGTGGCATTGAATTTTATGTTTAATTTTAGGGCAAAGATAAGTAGTAGTCTAGGGAGGGTATTTCAGTATCTAGAACCAGTACAAATGCCTACTATGATATATCTGGTGTAAGCTTAAAGCAGATATACCCCAATATTGGTTGGTAAAACAGTAATAGACATCCGAAAACAGGAGTCGCTAGTACAAGGCCTGTTGTTTATACTCTCCGTATATAGCTCATTGATTTATGAGGTCACACGACTCACACCCAAGCAGAATGACGATGGATCTCAGTAAAATCCATATCTGATGCTTAACTTTTCCTATTTAGTAGCTTATTTGTTGGAAATCCATAGACCTCCAAATCTTGAAACATCAAATAATAAAGTAAGGTGCATCATTGATACTTGGATAAACAACAAGATGTAGCTGGAGGTAAAAATGAAAAAAAAAAAAAACTGTAGAAGGAAAATAGGAGTACTGTAGTAGTATAGTTAATTTAAGGGAGTTTAGGAATTGGTAAAGATATATGAGAAATAATTGTTGACTGGTCATTTTGGCTATTACGGGTCCCGATGTAGTTTTTTTTTTTTCTCAATAAGTAGTGTCATCGCGGTAATGGAATTCCAAAATCCATCTATCTAATGGCCGTTACTGAGAACAGGTTCAGAGACTTTGTTTTCACAATAGTTGCAATTTGTGAAAGTGGTTCTCCCTCTTTGAATCTCCATGGATTATTTGTGCTTACAGGGATTTTTCTTGCATGTTCTTGACAAATAAGGTATTGATTGTTTTCTTAAGGAACTTGGAAGGATGCAGTCAAAGTCGGAAAATTCTAGTCGAATTGAAGCCAATCCCTACAATATTTCATCATCAGCAGCAGCATGTTCAGAACCATGGTGGCGCAATATGAATTACAATTCCATCTCCCCAGCTCTGATAGCGGGAAACACATCCAACTCTTCTTCGATGGAACAATCTAGAGATGGCCAATCACAGTCTGAGGAAGATGATGATGCTATCATTGAATCACAGATTACTGCATCTCCACCTTCGGGTACTTAAATACAGTATCCAGTTGTGAACTGTTTTTTTTTTTTCCCTTTCTGTTGGATTGAATGTTACGAAACAGTGAGTTTTGATATGTGATCTTATGTGATGACAATGGTACTAGCCATTGTGCTTGACAACACCACTATTCTCACGGATTTCTCATATTCCACCTGTAGTTGATTTCTTTTCGCTCTTTTCAAAATTTTGTTTGGTCGGGGGATCAGACTTGAGGAATTTTATGTCATAGTTAGCCATGAACAAGTTGTGATCCTCAATTCATCATTTGTTTTCAGAATTGGCTATATATGTACAAGGAACTTATTTGGGTCTAAGGAATGAGGAAAAGTTAAGGTTAAGGCAACATATAAATCTGTTGGTCATATGGGAGACTTTTTTTTGCGTTAGAGAGGAAAATATGTCATAATATATGTATACAGTTTTATGAAAACTGTTTGGATCAAGCCCTTCCCGGTCATTTTTTTTGTTGATTCCTTGCGAGGACCCTCAAAAATATGTTCTAAGCACATTGAACAGTTCAGATCATGAAAATATGGCCGGGAACTATGAGGTTCGCACCGTAGCAAAGTAAGGGATCCCTCATTGGAAGCTTGGTGTGTATATATATAGTGTTGCCCACCGTCTCTATGTGCATATGTGCTTATTATGAGAAGATTAATTAAAACCGGAAAAATCTCCACAGACAGACTTAAACGCAAGAGTTCTCGGAAATCAAAGTGCTAATACCATGTTAATTTGAAGAGAGAGATGATTTATGAAATTTGCGTCAGCTGTAATTTTGAAGAGAGAGAATTTATGAAATCTGGGTCAGCTGTAATTTTGTTACTGACAAAAAGAATGTGAAGATTAATGAATGAAACTAACCTTATTCACTGTTAATTGCAAGAGAGTAATAGACCCTTACAGAACATAACTAATAAAGTAAACTATATTTAATAGACTCATAAACATTTTTATTACCTCAGTGGTGTCTAACATAGCTAATAAAGTAAACTATATTTAATAGACTCATGAACATTTTTATTACCTCAGTGGTGTCTAACAATCCAGTATCAAAATACATCAACATTTATATTACCAAAGGCCTCATTTGAATGTCATAAAAAATACATCTGCTGCAGAATTTGAAGATAGGACTCCTATGCTGAAATTTTATGTTAGAAGGATTAGTTTTTGGGACTTGATGTTATGACACTGATCTGTTATTCATATGAGTTTTCATTTGATTGTTTTTTCAATCATTTTAACAGTAGCTGTTGCTTCATGGTTTTGTTTATTAGTGTGTGCAAGAATGTTGGGCAAACATACGTCTCACAGACACAGAGGCTGTAGACTCTGTACACACTGTAGTAATATAGCTGCTAGGTCATATAAACGAAAGATCATGCACATACATACTGATCCGCACATTTCTTTTGTAATAAAAGTACACAATCTGATATCGGAAATTATTTCTCCTTCGACACGTTACTTTTCATTTCCATTGCTGACATTCTGTTGTGGTTCAAATTTTTATGCTTGTTTTTTAGTTTTTAGCCTCTCTATTTCCTTTATTGGGCTTGGAAGTGGATATAATTTCGATGTAATACTAATTGTGGCCATGTTTCAAGGATAGATAGAAATAATGGACAAGATCACCAGAATTTCCAGCATCAAACATCAGCCTTACGTTCAAGGGATAGTGAAAGGCTAACACAGCCTCCACAGCTTGAACTTGTTGGACACTCAGTTGTGAGTCTAGTTTTCCAGCTTTTCTTTACATTTATGAGTGCTTTATTTATCAGAGATCTCATAATGGCATGAGTCATGGCTTAGAAACAGAAAGCATTCTTAGTGTTATTGTAACCTCACAGGCTTGTGCATCAAATCCATATGCTGATCCATATTATGCGGGAATGATGGCAGCTTATGGTCCTCAGCCTTGGGTATGCATACTTTGTCGCTCAAATGTGTTAATTGACTACCAAACTCAATATTAGTTTTATTTGTAGCATCCCGTTCAAATTCATTGATATCCTCTGTTTATTCATGGAATTATTGACCCAGAAGAAAAGGGAGATTTTCTCTGGAGGTGAATGTTATTCATCAGTTCAATTTTCTATACCTCCAATATATAATGGCAGACTTTAACTCTTGCATTCAGTCAGTTCAACATATGGGCTATAGATGTGAGTAGGAAAAAAAAATGTAATGTGTATAATTGTGTAATATGTATATAATGGCAGACTTTAGGTCTTGCATTCAGTCAGTTCAATAAATGGGCTATAGACGTGTCTTTTCAAAATGGAGTAGGAAAAAAAAATGTAATATGTATATAATTGTGAGAATGGATTTTTGGTGGTTAAACTGGTGGTAAGGTACAATATCTGTTCAAATTCACGGCCGTATATGCTGCTTGGGTGACTACTGAATTTGGTCGGCTAAGATTTAGTAGAGTGGTCTTAAATCTCACTAGAATAGATACCTCATCATCATTTTCTATGTATGCAAACTAAATGAGACAAATGTAGTTTCTTTTAACTGGACTATTAGTGACGCTTGACTTTTATAGCAAATGGAAGGATTGCTTCGTGTACTTAAACCTGTTGTTATGGAGTTTTGTTAAATCAATTGCTGGTTAGGCAAAGAAGTAAGGGGTGGAATGAGGTATATATTTCATCAAAGGCCAAATTAAACTCTACTTGGTTGACTTGAGCATAAGTGTACTTAATGTTTAGATTAACTTGCAAATATCTCCCGTGAGGTTGTTGACATATGCGACTGAATTCCTGAGGTTTGGGAAAATAAATCATGCCCCTTGCGGTGAAAAATGTCCCCCTTCCGGGCGGTGGATGTTGAGAAGTTGATGTCATGCTCTGATTTTTAAAGATGAACGTCGAACTCGGAAAAGTAGAATGAGGCAACTGCTACATGTCTGCGAAACCATATGCAATGCATTTTCTCTCCTCAACTTCCACCTTCTGTATCCCAAAGTAACTGAAAATCGCCTCCCTTATTCCACCATCACAACCACCGCCGCCATGCCATCTCTAACTCACTTGGATTTATATGCAAATTCCATAAACCTTCAACTCAAATACATGAATTTATACGTAAATTGCACCTTCTCTCCAAATATAGTCAGAATACCATATACTCCCTCCGTCCCAATTTGCTTGCCCCTTTTGGGAAGTGAGTTTTTAAGGGGTGTGAAAATTTTGTATTGTCTTTTCTGTTTTGCCCCTAAGTCCAGTCAATAATTACTATGACCAATTTTGTGGGGGCCCGTTTGTTATATGAAACTCAAAACATATCCATATGGATCTTATTTGATAGATATCAATTAGTTTTATTATACAAAGTTTCCAAAATTACAATGACCTTTATAAAATAAAAGATAATGGACAAGCCAATTGAGATGGAAAAAGTACTTTTTAAGGGTAAAACTGGAAAGTGACCTTGTTTTGATGGATGTTTTTAGAAATAGGACAAGTATTTTGGAACATCCCAAAATGTAAAGAAGGACCAACAATTTGGGACGGAGGGAGTATACGTTAGTTTTTGTAGTGATGAGTCATTGGTCACAGTTCAACATCCCCTACAACAACAACAACAATAACAGAACCCATCTACTCCCGAATTATTGGGGGTATGGGCGGGGGTCCATGATTGGAGACAGACCTAACCTTTGGCAATATGCACAAAGTGGCTGCAGTGGCCCCCTTAAATCTCCAAGAATTGAGGAGCTATAGGGACGTTTTGCTGCAGAACCATGCCCCCAAATCAAAACCGAAAGGCATCAGGGAGGGCAGGTCTAGGGACCCTAATCAATTTTTGTGCTCATTACCATGCTTCATTCGTTCATGGTCCAGAGCATCTCACATTCTCACTAATGAGCACAAACAGTTCAACATCCCCCCAAATTATAAATAGTAGCCAAAGCTTAGCCGAAAGCCATTGCCACAAACTAAACCGTTGTTAGTTTTCTCAATTTGTAGAACCAACCGTGGGTTCACTTCAAAATCCATTCAACCATTTCTCCCTAGGTTTGTCGCTCTATAAACTGAAGAATTGTCACCTCAACACCTATCACTACTTGCAATGCACCCTTTATCCACATTACATGCCTCGCATTTGTCACCTTGCCGATTTACGTAGACAAAATAAAAGCATGCGGCAATCTATGCAGGTTTAAGATGTATGGATGGTCACAATTGTCGACCTGAGATGGTCATGGAATCAGATTTGGGTGATTGTCACAGGTAGGTTATTAGAGAAAGAGGTGGAGTGAAGGGGATGAGTTTGCATGGTTGGAAAGATGGCAGTTGTACTGATGGTGGTAGTGAGAGGTCAGTTAATGGAGGGAGGGAGAGAGAGTGTGACGGTGGTGTGGAGGAGGTGGTTTCCACCGGGGGGGGAGTAGTGGTGGCGGGAAGAAGTGGGTCTCCATCAACATTATGTTGTCGGAGTGTCATCCTCTGCAGCCATGTATTCATTGTTATTGTAGGCTACAATAGGTCTTCTGTCCCAATCTTTCCATTTGTGATTTTCCACAGCTAGGCTTTTCTTCTTCATCCCCTTTGGTATCATTGGATGACTCTGCCCCCAAAACCTGTGATTTTGTGTTTTTGGCTTGTTCTATGAGACAGATTTTGTTTATGATACTTGTACTTCTTCCCTTCTATGTAATTTGTGGATTATTAGCAAAAGTAGTTGTTTAAAAGGTGCAATTGCGTGGTGTGGCATGCATAAATGAGGCGGGGGCTTGGTTTTTGACACATGATGCTTGGCGTGCAAGTATGTTTTGTGGGTTTGTTTTAGATCAAGTTGGTGTTTTTCTATGAACAATAATTTTTTCCGGTGCTATTCTGTGAACAATAATTGCATGCTGGAAAATTTGATACCTGAGTTTGATAAACCATTCTAGTCCTCAGCAAGAGAGATGTATTAAAAGAATCGCATATAGCACATTAAAGTTATGAATTTATCGTGATTAATCATAGCTTGCAAATCACAAGTACCAAAGATCATACCTAAGATCCTATCCTACATACTCAAGGCACATCGTAGCTTCATAGTTTGAATATGAGTCGCCCGTCTTTTCCAATCCTCCTTTAACTTTGCCTACCTATTTCCTCATGCTAGCTCACTACATCAACACTGCAATCACCATCTCAGCTCCAAATTCCAATCCACACTATGTGCAGTGCAAGCGATGGTTCTGCAGTGCTCTGTGCCCTTGTAGTGTGAGATCTAGGGCATCCCTTGATCACATAGCAATAGATACTTGGCACCATAGGTCACAAATAAGTGCTTAGTCGCAACGAATAGAATGTTATGTCCCATTCAAGTTGTGTCTTCACTATAGAAGAGTAGGGATCATAATTATATTGGTATCCAAGGGAACTCATTCTTAAAAAGAACCGTAGACAGGTAAAAAAAAACAGATATTGTTAAACGAGACGTGGGTATGAATGGTTAAACAATGGGAATGAGGTGACCTATCTGTGTTATCTGGTATGTAGATTCTGGTAGGAGGAAACCCGAATGGGTACATGGTATACCACATGCCCTCAAGTCAGGAATGATCGGGGTAGGATTGACCATCTAATGAAGTGGAGTATCATTTGTTTATTATTCATTTAAAGCACATTTCTCGAAGCATAGGACTAACTTTTCTAATATTTTGACTTGCTAAAGCTCAAATATCTCGTCTTTATTGGAGAAATGTTGGATCGCAAAATTCACCGTATTGGAACGTAGGTGTACCACATTTCGGAATGCTCATTCTAAAATGCACTTCTCTAGGGTATTCACGTTTTCTGGTAAGATGGACCACAATTTATGACAACAAGAATGGAGCTTGTGTTTCACTGTACCAAGGACACACATGAACCGTTACTCCCTTTGTCTTTTGGTAGAGATTTTACTCTTTTCTGTTCTATTAGTTATACATTTTCAAGTGGTCTCTATTTGGTAGAACTGTTTTACTTGATGGAAGGTGAGGACCTTTTTTTTTAATTATGATAATGATTAATAAGTCCTTGTTGATGTATCCCTGATTTTATCTGTCGATAGAATTAAAACATTAACGGTATAAACTATTGGCTTGCAGTGTACAATGTATTTCTTCTTGTCAAATGTATCCAACTTCTGAGTTACTGGCTAAAGAATTAGTGGATTGGGCAGGTGCCTCCTCATTTACTTGACATGCATCACACTAGAATGCCTCTGCCTCTTGAAATGGCACAAGAGCCTGTGTATGTAAATGCGAAACAATACCATGGGATTCTGAGGCGAAGGCAGTCACGTGCTAAAGCAGAGCTGGCAAAGAAGCTGATAAAAGCTCGGAAGGTCAATCTTTAACGCCAACTCTGAATTTGGTTTTGTTTCTGACTTGCACTAATAAAATGTGTAACATATACTAATTTCCAATTTCTGGTAATCTGGAAATTTATCATAGAATATATATTTCAAAATTGTTCACGGCTCTCGCTTTGTTCATATCTCAGTAGATGTTCTTAATATCTTGACTCTATTGTCTTTTTCCAAAACTCATCCATTTTTCAAATGCTTTTGTGGTGGTTTAGTAATTTCCTCTATTCAAATTCAAGTAAACAAGCAGTTTATTGCAGATGGACTCATTTATTGAAGTACCAACTTATTTGTTGCAACAGCAGCAGTTGTGGAAATGCTGATGTTGGGATGGATAACCGTTGTGATAGTAGATCATATCTCTCTCTTCAACCCCTCCTCACCCCTCTTGCCAAAAGAGTCCAAAAAACATTTTCCAAAAGAAATCCAAAAGCATATACTTTTGTGCCAAAAAATTTCTTCTTTTTGGTTCTCACAAAAAATCAAACAAAAACATATCCTGTTGTTGGATGAGATGATATATTGCCAAAAAAAGTGTAGCATTTAAGTGGTATTGACGATCCTCCTTTCTTCTTTTCAAAATATTGAAAAGTTGGTGACTAAAACACAATTGTATAGAGTTTTTGTTGCCAAAGAGATTTCGAAGGCTAACAAAACTTTGTAAATGAAATGGTTGTTTCACTTGATTTCAAAACAATTCATTTGCTCCTCTTCCAGAAACCATTTCTGCTACCTTCTCCTAATCTCCAACAACTTTCCCACCACCCACTCCTAGGGAAATCTTCCTTCCTCCCGAGCATTATTCCTTACCCCACCCCCACCCCCAACATACACGCGCGCGAAAATCACTAAACATGTCCCTTGTTTGGTTCTATTTTACATTTTCATGAAGTTATTGTCACTTTGTCAGTTTCGTCTTGTTGCATTGTTTCCTAGTTTTGTAAATATAAAACACAAACTTACAATGTTACAAAACACAACCTTAATTTGTCTTTTTAGATCTATATTGTCAGCTTTGTATTCCAATACCACTGCTTCCGTAAGCTGGTCCTGAGAAAAATCAATTAATCCCGAGATTCTGTTTTTGGGATGTCTACAAGTAAGAAGACATACGTGAATATAGCCACTTTGGCTTTTGTCCTGGCTCACCTTGTAGTACTTGGACGAATGCTCATAAGTCGGAAGAAAATTGTAAAACATTTAAATTTCAATAGGTTTCACATCTACATTTCGAATTTTGTCATCACATTGGCATTCTTCTGAACTGCAAGACAGTTGTAGGCTCCGTGAATAGGATTCTTTGCTTGAGTATGCTGGACCTGACATTAGGCAATCTGATGTCAGTATAATTCCTTTTCTTGCTGTTTTAAGCTTGAAGTCCTTTTTCTATTAATGGTAAACATAACACCCTGCCCTTCCCCGACATTCTGGTTCATGGCTCATTTAGTTTGTTTTTCCATTGATGGATATATGTATTGTGAGGTCATGAATTTGGCAGTTTTAATGTCTACTTTCTGCAGCTTTAATGTCCCTACTTTGTTATAATCTGCCTTGTTTTCCTCCCTTTTCTACAGCCATATCTTCATGAATCTCGCCACCAGCATGCTATGAGAAGGGCAAGGGGTACCGGAGGCCGTTTTGCAAAAAAGTCGGATTCTAGTGCTTCAAAGTGCACAGCCCATGAAATAGATCATTCAGGTTCTGAGCCTTTGCGCAGCGAAACTGCTGAAACCCAGAATAATCATGCAGAATCAAAAGGGGCTGAAGTGACAGAATCGTATGGAGCACGAGGGTATACAAATGGCGGTGACCAGTATCAGAACTACAGTAGAGCCTCACACAGGGCACTTGCTATATAGTGAGGCCTACGCTTTGTTTGGATCGGGCATTTTTATTGGGATTTATGGAGGGAAAAGAAAATTTAAGGGAAGAATAAATAAATAACAAAGAAATGGTAAAGCTAAATTTATTTATTTTTTTGACTCCCTATGGTTTTTCTTCCCCTGGGAAAATACCTATGCAAATCCATGATCCAAACAAAGCGCTAACGTGGTGCTGGGTGGAGGATTCTGTCTCACTAGTCAGAAAAAGTGGAATCATTTGTGACGCGTGTTTGTTGGCACGGCAAATCATTCTTGGCTATTGTAAGCTCAGTGCCAAATCATTCTTGGCTTTGCGTTTGGTTGGTTTTTTAGTTAGAACAGAAGAGGAAGAAGTTACACTCTTTGCTCTCTTTTGGGTTTTGTACATAAAGAACTTGTGAAGAATTAGATCTTGAATGTAAGTCGGGGAGTTTCAGATACTCAATTAGGTTGGGAACCATGTAAAGTTTGGAAGATGTTTGTTTCTGCCTTCTTGTTGCCTTTAATGTTGTATGGGGATTTATATTGTGCGTTTATGTTGATTCTTGAAAGGTCAATGTTTTTTTCCAAAAATTGTATTGCTGTTCGGAGATGTAAATAGAGCTATAAAAGCGCAGTTTCTGCTAGTACTGACGTGCTTTGAGAGGTAAGAAAAAGGGAGACATGGACTGTTAAGTTTGTGCGCTTGGGACCCTCTTAATGTGAGTGTTGCACTACAGGATTGTGGTGCGTAATCCGAGTCGTCTAAAAGTGTTTTTTATAGTCTAGATTTGTTAAAAGTATTTAAGTAGGATGTTTGAAATATGGACCATTGATTGTAGAGATAGACGGTTTTGATATAGTGTAGTGATGCACTATAGGTCCCCAGGTCCAATTTTGTGCATCACAAATGTGTGAACTATTTTACACGGTGCATAAATTTGTATTTAGACTTGATTTTTAGTTTAGAAGTCTACTTCTCTAAACCAATGAGAGAGAGAGGTGAACTTTTAAATGTGGATATCTTTCTGGGCATGCAGGCGTCAACTCTTGATTAGGGTTGGAAACGAGCCAAGATATAACGTTGAACTAATATAAACGACCTGTGATCGAGCTCAAACTTGAGCTCATTGAAGAAAAATTTAGTAAAACAGAATTCCATAATTATTTACTTTTATGTTTGTGAGCGTACTGGAGCTAAGCTTCGGCCAACTCTTGCTCAACTCGTGTACCAAAATAGCCTAAAATACTAGCTCGAGCTCGTTTATTAACTTAACCACTCGAAATAGCCAACAAGGGCGCATACTAGTGCAATGATAGAAATAGGTTCTAAAGACTACAATCAGAATCCATAACTTGTTTGGACTTTGGAGGCCTCGATGAAACGCATGCCAGTGCAATTGTACCAATGGAATGGAAGACAACTTTCTAGACGCCAACCAGTGTGCCGCCCCATTCTTCTTCCTGCTACACCAAGCAAAATCCCGCCTGGAGTAGAGGATGTTCTAGTCAAGGATTTTTGTTGATCGCTTTGTTCTGGCGCTTTTTATATATATGCTCTTTTCAAAACAAAAAAAAAAAAATGGACGACAAAAGAAGAACAACCAGCGTCAGCTTAATTAAGGAAAGGAAAAAACAAGTGAGAAATCAGCAATTCAAGAAATTAAATCAAAAATAGCTTAAATTTGAGACCCAACACTTATTATCTTGGTAGATTACACAGTTCTACACTCGAATAAATCAATAACGGAAACCAGAAAGTTCCACACAAAAAAAAAACTGTAAATCTGTTGTCTGCTTCGCATATTCCATGTTCTATAATGTTACATCATTGTGACACTGATGGGGACTCGGTGTCCTCTACGTTTCGAATATCATCTCCATCAACATGTTGCTCTGAGAAGATTTCTTCATCCATCTCGTTAGGGGAGGCCATTTTTTCAGAACTTGCTTCGGTCCCATCAGTGAAATTGGTGTTGGGATCAGTGGCGTTAACCACAGGTTGCTGCTTTTCCATCATCCCAGACAAAGCCAAACTTGGTGACCACTCGAGAACATCGTCAATTATGTTATAAACCCGCTTTTGATACCTGAAAGCAAAGAGTTGCTATTTCAGACCCATGAATTGGTAAAAAAAAAACGAAGATGGTTTTAAGGGGAAAAGGGTGCAAGAGTTCCCTACGCTTTCAATAGCATGACCATTTTTAAGGTGTGCATAGTTAATGCACAAGCCACTAGAAAGTATATAATAGAGAAACAGAGTAGACAACCCAGAGACTGTAATTTTAAGTTATTCACATGTTCCCATCAACACACAGTTCTGTACATTTAAGTACCCAAATCTCAAAGTGTAAGGTTACTAATGACAACCGAATTTTTTTTATTCGTACAACAAAGCAGAACCATAGCTGGATGTGCCAATATAAGAACCCACTATTATCAACGATTCTAACAGGATTTTCCCCCCATATAATCTGTGTGCGCGCGTCTGTGTGTGTGCATGCGCACGTGCATCGAGGAAATCATGGAAGCTGCAAATGGAGATCATTAGGCCTTTTTGGGTGAGAAGACCAAACACAAGTCATCTCAACAAGGATTCGTAAATAGGAAGGATTAAATAACAGTAATTGCATCTTTAAATCCCAAATACTAAAGAATTAGCAAGGCCATGCTACACGATGTGATCCGATCCACCAGCTGCTCTTCGTTAACCAAATTCAAGACTTCAGGAACAATAATCCTTTCAGAACTGTGTCTGTCAGATGAAAATGGTGAAAACTAAAGCCCGTATCTGACACCAAAGAATGATTCAAGGAGATTGTTCTTTCAAGATCTGGGAAGTGGCAGAATGGATTGGGTTGTCAGCTTTAGGCAGAATAAAAGGGAAGAGGAAGAAGTATTGGGACATGTGGCACCTTTCGGTGGAGGAATATCTTTTCAAATACCAAAAGCTTGGCAGTTCGATACCACCTGACAAAAGTGCTAGGGGGCAGACACGCGCTGGTGTCAACAAAGGTTGATGGGGGTGGGGTCAGCTTTTGGAGCAGGGTGGCTGTCATCCTGCATAAGCTGGGCCAATAAATATGCGAAGGTTCAATGGTTACAGCCAAGGGTTTTTTCACGTTTCGGAAGCAGGTGGACTTAACACCAGAGGGAGGATAGCCGAATGTTAGGCGATTCCCAACTCACAATCAGATATAGAAAAAACGAGTTCCTTTGGGCCAAGAGGAGGCTGTGGGCCTTTAGACGAGCCTGGGTTGAGCATAAAGCCTTTGCATGACCCAGTAACAAAGGTCGGATTTGTCTTTCCATTCTGAGAAGCAGGAGCCTCAACTTAGGTCTGGCTCAGGTTGGAGACAAGTAGAATGATGATGCCAAGTCCTTTAGTCTATTATGCACGGACATGGACACGGATATGGACATGGACACAGGAATTCTAAAAAAATGGGGACATGGACACGGGGGCCCTTAAAAACACGTTTTAAACACATTGGACGGTTCGGATTTTGTAAAAACAATTTTTAAAACCTTCAAAACACCCAAAAGCTTCCGGTCAGGGATCCCTGACCGGAAGCTAGCCGTATATATATACACTTTTTTATATTTTTTGTTGCAAAATGTAAAAATAAGGGTATATTTGTAAGATTTTTTAATTTTGAGAGGTACATATGTTATAACTTAAAATATTTGGGTTTGTGGTGTAATTAGACACAGGATATATATACTCCTATTCGTTCTGCCCTAGCAGCAGCAGCACACCCCGACCGACTGGATCGAATGGACCCCTCGCTGCATCATCGTCGTCAACCACTCGCTGCATCCGCGGCGGTGGCGGCGAGGACCCCTCCCTGCATCGTTGTCAGAGACTGGATTTGTACCTGCATCGTCGTCGTCGTCGTCGATCGGAGGGTTTCATAGTTGTTGTCGAAAGCAGCTTCTTCTTCTTCTTCGTCGTCGATCGGACCGTATCCCCATCGGTGTCCCCCTTGAAAAAATCAACAAAAAATATGGGACAGTACGTATCCCCGCCGTGTCCCCGTGTCCCATACGGCAGTTCGGCGGCCGGGAGCCGTGTCGGTGCTTCATAGCCTTTATTAGTTATGAAAGAGGGGTCATCGAAGCAGCCCAGGACTTTACCTCAAGATATAATGCTAAAGCAGGCCAGAGCAAAGTTGAAGGATTTAACAGGCCTAGGATGGGTATTTGGTAAGCATGAATGGCAATCTGAATGTAACAGCAAGCCCTCGGGCTGATTGGAGGCCAAAAATCAAAAGACAGCAAAACATCCTTAGACCGGGCAATTGTTCTTGGCCTTTTGCTTCTCAACAATAGTTTTGCAGGGTTGATGAGGGGAGTTGGCACCAAAGCATGCACCTTGATGCAGAGTGGTGCAGGAACAAGGAGGGGAAACAGAGCCGAGGGTAGGAGGCAGAGCAGGTGAGGACAGAATTAGGATAAGAAGGCAAAGAACAAAAGGGGACCTTTCTGTAGGTGATGCATCTAGCAGTCAGAAATTATTGGACTCGCTGTGATGGCAGGGAAGAACCGCCAGAGTGGGTGCAGAAAATTGAAGCAAAAATGAGTCTTAAGGGGCTATTTATGAGGCTTGAAGGGGTCGTGGGGAGTTGTACTTTTCTTTTTCGTTTCTTGTTTCCCTCATTCTCAAATACAACTTTTTATAGCGTAACATGTACATCAACTGAATACAATGATTCTAATCATTAAGAACTACCCAACAACAAAAAAATGTAATTAACAGTTTTGAGACCCGCTATCGTAGTGACACCCTTTGCACTGGGAAGGGACATAGCTAAATTGTGCAAGCATAAATGGGAAAGAAATTAACAGTTTTGTAGTGTACTTAGCTAAAAAGAAAATAGCACTGAACTGACCTTGCTCTGGCAGCCTCATCAGGTGCATGGTGCCTCAGAAGTAATATAACCAGCACAGTCACAACAGCATAGAAAAGCCTTGCTGTCCATTTCGGTCGCTCCCCCTCCTCTTTCTTGGGCCAGAAACGGAATAACTCGCGCAGTGTTGCTTCCTCTGCGAGAATGTTGGGGAAAAACCATACACTCTTTCCGAGAACAATCCATATTGCACCAAAGATTGTAGCTCTCACTGGAAACAAAGAGAAATTACACCTCTTGGCATCACTACTTTTAACGAGCAAAAAATAATAATAAAATCGAAAATAAAGACAAACGGCGAAACAGAAAGCCAGATGTGATTGACTCTGAAACTAGTAAAGTACAAATTTTATTTCACTTGTAGTAATAGTTGAAACATTAATGGTACCGTCTATACCGGGTGCAAAGGGAGAGGGCAGCCCTTATATATGCATCTTGAGCTTTTCCCCTAGTGGCAGGAAGAGACGTCTTTTCGTCCGAGGAGCGTACTAGCCATTTTTTTTAGAACGAAAGCATTCGAAAATTTGAGAAAGAGAAGTTGGTCTGGTACGGTACATAAAGAACCAAGTGGACCACTAGCTACAGCTAGAAACCTAGGATTAATTTTGGTCCCACTTTTATCTTTTTTATTTTTTCAAATACATCTTAAGTCTTAACACAATTATGAAGAACAATGAAATGCTCTTAAAATGAATAGAGACATATATGATGGTGCCAACGTGTCAACTGCCCACCAGAAATATTTGTCACCAAGTTCACTACGAGGATAGATGAGTGAAGAATGCGAACTTTTGATACTTTTCTGGCAATAACACAACATGGACTCACTTATTACCAGTAATCATTACCGAATAAAACAAATACTCCAAGGATGCAAAGTACAGAAAGCTAGCTGTCACAAAATTCAAATAGGCACAAATGGCACTGTGAGAATTACATGAAAGCAGGGAAAGTATAAGCAGAAGGATCCCAGCACAGGAATAGAGTATGAGTAGCTTGGCCTGATGGGGATATACAGGAAACAAGCAGATTGCTAGCGTCAACACAGGCCAGAAAAATGACAAAAGTGTTTGCCACAGTGGTCGTCGGTTTACGAAAGTCCAAGCGAAAAAGGCATCATTCTCGGAAAAAATTTGATCCTGCAACAAAAGGCTAACAAATTATATTCACATTCAATCTCAATAATCAATTAGAAAAACGTGCTCTACAGTACTTCCAAATAAAAATTACACAACACAATGAACATGAATGTAAGACCTGTTAATCAGAGACAAGGGAATCCTTCACTGCTATACCTGTCATTTCCCCATAGGGACATCCACATACCACAAATCTCGATGCTTAATTATGCCACTTTGGATCCTTTGTAAAACTAGGCCATAAGAAAGTACCAAACAGTATAGTTGCAGACTTGCAGACTCCACAAATGATAGCACTATCCTAAAGCTAAACTATAATTGTATACCTAAAATAATCAAGGTACCACACAAAGAAGTGACAAACCCCCTCATTAAAGAAGCATGGTTATATGCAGTAACACTAGAGACGACGGCAACTCCTACAATTTGTCGGTTGTGACTTGTGACATTTGACAACAGAAATGCTATTGATTGTATATAAAAATCAGACATCATGGCTCTTCGCTCAATTTTGCGTGCCTCGCTTAAAATCTCAAACACCTATTATTCACCTATATCCCATAAAACTACAAACTATAAGCATGATATGCAGACACTTCGCTTAAACAAAATGTGTAGATACTTTGTTTACACAAACAGGCATGCTCCAATCGTCTATTCTTGCCTACAACAACCATCCAGGCAGTGGTATATGAGATTCCATCGAGCCATTATCACTAATGGGTTTACGATGATCAATGAAGACCATTGTGTGTATTTGAAAAGTCCAAGAATAATTTCTTAATATTGTCATTGTATGTGGATGACATTCTGTCGGCTAGAAATGACTAGGAGATGGTTGTCATCGCAAAGTTGTGGTAATCCTCCACTTTTGAAATGGATATGGATAAAGCAATCTATGTTCTCAGAGTTAAGCTCTTAAAGGATCTTTCCAGGAGATTCTTGGTTTGTCTTCTCAGACTTAAATTAAGAATATTTTAGAACGATTCTGGTAGCAAAACTGCAAATTCCATTGACACTCCTATTGCTAGAGACGAGAGTTTAAGACTTAATATCGAACCTAATACTCCTGAAGAGTTGAAATAGATGGTCCGCATACCCTATTCAATGTAATTGGCAGCTTGAAATATGCGATGATGTGTAGACATTCCAGTCGTGGTCCTGCTCATTGGAAAGCGGCCTAGAGGATATGAAAATATCTCTAAGGGACTGTTGATTATATGCTTTGCTTCCAGAGTTCGGATCTGCGCCTAGTTGGTTATTGTAATACTGCACATGAGCTTTGACAATTGACCTCGATGAATAGTTACATGATAACCTATATCATCAATGCTTTAGATCACATCCTTCCCTTATATGCAACCAAACAATATTCATTCATTGAGTTCCCACTCCATTGCGCAATCGCTCATTACAAATTTCGTTGCCAGAAAAACATTTTCCACTACTGCAATCACGGCTGGTAAAAACAAAGCCAATTTAAAAAGCAAGTAGTAAAAATAGGAGATCAAAATTTAGGTCTATCTATAAGGGAAGTATGAAAGAAGGGGATCTAGTGCGCAAGGCTCTCATTAGAGCTGATCTGAGGAGGACACGAAGTATGCAGCCATGACAAAAGGCAAAAGTATATTTGTATATCAAGGCACGTCGAGCCTTTATAATGGACAAAGTCAGAGATTAGACAAACCCAAAGTTAAAGAAAAGATCCCACAGAGCACATGGCACACGGTGATACAAACCAGTGGAACAACTTGGCTAGTACAGGGGGTCCAAACTCCAAACCTCGTTTCAGGGACAACAATGCAATTAAGTTTTCTTTTTCAAAAAGTATCATGCAGTAACTTCAAAATGAAAAAATGCTTTTGAGTGAACTCAAGTGACTCAGTGACCTAGTGGCTTCGAACCAAATAGAAAGTAGAATTCTAATAATTAAAGGCAAAAAACACATACAGGGAAGATCTCTAAATGTGCAGGCCATGTAGACAATTTTCTCTTCCCAGGCCGAACTGTTTTCACCACACGATCACATCGCACTAAGAGATTCCTTCCCAGTAGAATATTTGCAATGTCTTCTATCTCCGTATTGCTATCTGATTCTAGTATATCTTTGAGCTCTGGATGCTTTTTCAAGAAGCTAACAAAATCCTTTCCTCTGAAATATTCCACACGTGTCTCCTGTAAGACAGCCCACCTAGATTCCAATTCTTTGTGGTTTCTCACCTTCTCTGCAAACAACTGAAATACATCCTTCTTGGCAGCTTGTTTCTGAAGTATAGCATAAAAGAAAGTCAAATGAAAATCAGAAAAAAGAAACGAATACAAATTGGATACCATAAGCCAAGATAAATCCTTCTCCAGCAAACAGTTCAGAAAATCAATTGGCTTTACATCAGTATCAAACATTAGATATGATAACAACCTACAGTTGCCAACGATTTATTCTATAACATGAGTGCTTCGAAAACATTAAGTATCAAACAATTGAATTAAGGAAGATAGGCAGCGTGATGAATGATAAAGGATTAAGAGATTTATTTTCAAATACGCAAAGCAAGGAAACAATAGGTCTGTTTTTCATCTGCGAATAGAATGAAAATATTCATGGAAAAGTGATGTCATATATCTAATTAAATCTAATTAAAAATTAACACCATCAATAATGCATTTCATGACATGCCACAATATATTGGTCATTATGAATTTGCATTACCCAAATTATCAGGTGCGAGGTATCTTCCAAATGGATGGGAGGGAATTTCATGGATAAATACCATCTCCAAGGATAAAACAGAAATTGAAGAGGTCGTAAGATGGAAAACTCAGGACTACAACTAGACCACAAAATAATTCAACTGCGACTGGAAATTCTGCACTGCCTACAGTACAACAAGACTTCTAAGCACAACCATTGTGTCACTCTAAATTCCATTGATCAGCAGCAATTTCCAGGCAACTCCATTATATCTTTCTGAAACATTAACGATATGTTCTCATTTTTCGCAAAAGGGAAATGCGGGAACTGGCAGAGAAGTACGAATGAAACCACCAAAATAATGGATTCCAACTACCACTTACAAGACTCCTTGCCAGAAAAGCCATCAAAAAAATATTGAGGTGTCCTGTATCTCATTGGACTCTCAAGTTACTATATGGGGGCCTTTCAAAGGAGAATTGCCCTGACTGAAACAAGGGTTATTTATCTAAGCCTTTCTAATTCATACTTTCAAACACAGTACGGCCATCATTGATTAAAATTACACAATTTACTTGTTGAAGTATCATTAATTGAAAAATCATAATGAATATTGGGGGGAAAAGGAGGTGCCAAATTTGCATAACTCATGCAACCAATTTGGTTTATTTGCCAGGCCTTCCTTTACAGTAAGTGCTATTCCAGTAAAGATAAAAAGCCTGCACATCCTCACCATCATTCACCACAAGGATACCATTTTGTCAAATTCCTCCAACTTTACTTCTCAATGGGTGACAGGGTAAGGCTATATGGCCATTCAAGAGAGGCCCTATGAACTTGAAACCTTTACAAATAATATCGATATGAAGACCCCCATCCTAAAAATAAGTCAAACGAAAGATTTTAAAATGAATAAAGCCATTCAATATAACAACTCGGTTTACACAATTTAATTCTTGTAAAAGAACCAATTTCTTATTTCTTATGCCCTGTGCAGCAGAACTTTTAACCATGTAAGAGAACATAACTAGAGTTCAAGCGCGTGACATTTAAGACAACACCACACTCACAATTGGTTTACTACGCTGTTGCATTGGTTTGGGACCAGTTCTAACTACTTCTAAGAGCTCGACACTTGACAACCTATTTAGACAGAACAAAAAAAATCCCCATTAAGTTAAGATACATGGAAAAAAAGGCATTGAGGGAATGCCACTCACTCGCCAAAAAAAATGGTAAGAAAAAGACCAACACACATCCGCAATTGGCCAAGGAAGGAATAAATTAGCCTTTCTCCAAACTATACACACTGCTGACAAAAGAACTTCACCTATACAGAGGACTTTCTAAATCATTAAAATGACGCTTCTTCCTCTAACGCAAGAGAAGCCACATCAAACAGAGGGGAATTAAATCCATCCACCCCTCCTCGTTGCCACTTTTGTTGCTCAATCACAACATCCGAGACAACCCATGTAACACCCTGAGTTAATTTAAATATTTTGCGTATTATTATGGGATGCTCGTCGACTTATTTATATCTGCGCTTTAAGGGACTTGTGAGACCCGGACTATTAAAAAAAAATAGTAAATAGAACGGTAATTTCATTTATGCGTGGCTTAAGTGAGATTTCTTAGAACTATAGGGAAGTGTGGTGTAATAAAACAAGTTAAGTGTTCTGGTGTGCACGTGGAAGACAAGTGAGAGGGTTAAGTGTCCTAATGTATATTTGTTAAGAATAATGGAAGGGAAAAGAAAAAAGAAAAGAAAACATAACGTAAACGGTGGGTTTGGCCTAGAGCAGCCGAGAAAGAGAGAAGAAGAAGAAGAAGAAGAAGAAGAAGAAGAAGAAGAAGAAGAAGAAGAAGAAGAAGAAGAAGGGGAAAATTAGGGACAAATCTAATCCAAGGTAAGGTTCTTGAATCTTGATCATTATTTGATAATCCTTGCGGTTTTTGTGTAGTTTAATCTGGTAATTTACATATGGGAGGAAAATTCTAGGGTTCTTTCTACAAGAATTCGTGATTAAGATAGTTGAGAGTGTATGATTGAAATTGAACACGAATCTGCCATGGTTTTGAGCGAATTTTTAGATATAGCTCCATGACTCATAATTTTCTGAAATTTTTACTGTAGCTACCCATGGATGTCGTGTATGCTGTGTTAAATTTTCAGAATTTTATGTGAAGTACAGAAAATATTAAAAATGTTTTATCGAGCTGCTGTTGCGGATTCGCAGTGCTGACAGCACTGTCGCACCTTACGGGAATGACTATAGTTTGGTCTAGGAAGCTTGGAATTTCAATCCGCTTGTTGCGTTAGAAAGTACACTCGCAAGGCTTTCAGAGTTGATAGGCCGTGTAGCTTAATTATTTTCCAGTAATAACAGTTTGAAGTTTGAAGTTGGTTGTGAATCTGTTTGGCAGATTTTGCTGCGGGGTATTGGTTTAATCATTAATTGATTAGAAATAGCTACATAACTCAGAAAATTCTGAGTTTTTAATATGGCGTTCCTGTGCGTATGTGAGCTGCGTGGTTAAAATATTGGGACATTCGGATGAGTTGATTAATTCTATTAATTCGTAGACCGTGGGGGTGTCGGGTTGTGTCAAGCATGTTTATGCACTTTAATTGTATCTGAGCGTGAACGATTTTCTATCTTTAGTCTTACTTAATGTTTCGTTATGAAATATGACCGATTGTTGTGCTAATTGTGACTACATGTTACAGAGACCGGAAAGGGCACATTCGAGGTGCCAAGACCATAATCATGTCTTTCTTTTTGAGTACCGAGGTGAGTGTTGATTCATAGATGGAATTTCTCTTGGAAATGAATTGTGCTATTGAACTGTGGCATAAGTGCCGATAAAGGGGCCTTCGGGCTGGAATTGGGCAAAAGTGCTGATATGTGGCGGACGCACTGATTAATTGGCCTTGGGCCGGGCATAAGTGCAGATATTAATGTGGCTTAGAGCCGATTTTGTAGACTTGTTGTCGATTAATCAATTTTAGTGATTATATTTGTGGATTAATGCGTTACTTTTGTGAATTGCATCTATGTCTCACACAAACTCCTGGAATCTGTTGCGGGTTCCAGTTTTGCAGGTGTAGAGTTGGGGTCCACTACAGGTTTGGTGTGCAGTTGTACCTCGCTCGAGTGACACGGGTCGGGACATGGTTTTGGGTTGATAATAGTAGTTTTTGTTTGGCCATGGGAGTGTATTTTAAGGCCTTGTAGTTGAACTGTATAATCTGTTTTGTTGATATCTGGTTTTGCTGTTAATTGTAGGACGATCTTTTGGAGATATACATGCATATAATGAACTGTTTATCTTTGGTTAACGGTTGTTTGAGTTATGGTTCGGTCTTGTCGGGCCGAGTGCCACGCGCGTCGTGCCGGGGTGGGCCACTTGGCGCTATTCCGGGACGGGGCGTGACAACCCAAGCCACCTTGAACAAAGATAGGACCAATCACAAAAGCTCCCAAGCTACTGAAAGTTGAACAAGCAGAAGTGACACCAACTCAGCATGGCACAAACAACACGACTTCACAACCAGGTTCCATCCTCAAACGACGTTATCTGTACTGAAAATTATTCCTTGAGCCGCACACTACACTCCCAAGAATCCAAAAGCAACTTTGGTTGGAGCTCAGGTACACCAACTTGCTTTCAATTCTATTTGCTACATAGCTCCAGAAATCCTTTATCGAAAAATATTATAACGAGCTTGTACCCTCGCAACTCCAAATAATCTCTCCGTAGAGTCGGCAACTCTTCCATCTCCCAATATTGCACCGCCCTGATAAAGAGTAACATCCCACACCATTTGGCCAATAACCTGCTAGAGAGAGTCAGGAAGCATTCTGTCCATAGCCACCCAATAAATAGCAAGAAACCCGATCGAAGCCGCTTCCCCACAACACCACACCACATAATCCCAAAACTTAAACCTATACGATGCCCTGCTGCCAAAGGTGTATAACTCACAAAAAAAAAAAAAAACCCTTACCCTTCATTCCTCTCCAAAACCCAACCCACAACAGAGTTCCAATGATGATACATCCAATAACCACCACCACCCCATACTCTGCACTGACAACTCTAATGCGATAATTTAGGATTGACCGGCACATCACTCATCACAATACTGAATGATGATCAATAAATCATGACGATTGACATATTCTGGGAAAATCATCTACCCATAAAGAAAGGAAATTAACTTCAAAAGTATTGGGAAAAAAAAAAAACCCACTCTCCAAGTGTCGTTCTAAGACCTTTATCTAAATTCTGTGATTTGGGTTTTTCACTTTTTAAGGACGATCATTCATTTCACTTTTACGGATGATCATTCATGGGATACAAAAATATCCAGAAAAAAAGATTGTGAGGCCAGAGGTTTCAACAAACCTCGTCAATAAACTAAAAAAATGAGCGACATTTGGCATGCTAATTCACCAAAATGAAGCCATAGCATTCCGACTAAATAAACAGACGTAAAAATTGCCATCATCAACCCCAACCCAAAAAATATCACAAATTAAGGTGGCTCGGTGGCACCCCCAGCATTTAGATAATTTCAAATGCTATGGGAAAAATAAGAAACCCTAAATGGAATAGTATAGGAAAAACCCCCACCTTCTTAATGTAGTTCTAAAACCTTTATCTAAGTTCTGCAATTTGGGTTGTTTCACTTTTATGGATGATCATTCATTTCACTTTTAAGGATGATCATTCATGGGATTCCAAAATCTCCAGAGAAAAAGAATGTGAGGCCAGAATTTTCAACAAACCTAATTAGAAAAAATTAAAATTAGAGACCTTTGGCATGCTAATTCACCAAAATTAATCCATACAATTCCCCATGCTTAAACAGACTCAACAATTACCATCATCAGAAATTAAGGTGGCTCTGTGGCACCCCCTCCAATTTAGATCATTCCAATGGTATGTCAAAACCTAAGAAACCCTAAAGGAATAGAACAGAATATAAATGAGAAATAAAGAAGAAATTTTTTTAGATAACAGAGAAGAGAAATGCTAACCCTAGGAGGAGTGTCGGTGTTGTTGGGATCTCTGTTGTTGGGTCCGTTCTGTAACGCCCCCGAGGATTTCCTGACCCTCTTCTTCTCCGCTCCGGATTTCCTCATCTCTCTCTCTCTCTCTCTCTCTCTCTCTCTCTCTCTCTACGTTTTTACATATATACGCGTGTATGTCTCTATTCTGCGTTACTGTTTGCAGAGTGCGCGTGATTGATTGGGTGTCGAGTCTGTCGACTCCTTTTCTTCCATCGATTTAAGGTGTGTTTGAAAACGAAAAAGGAAGAGAAAATTTGATAAAAATAACAAAAGGAAGAGAAAACGGATAAAAAAAAACAGAAAATTAAAACCTTTCCCTTCTGCCTTGAAAAATTGGAAGGAAGACACTCCGTCCGTCTGTTTGTTCATTTTGATTTTTGTGTCAATTATTGATTGGTTATACATCTCAGTCTGAATCTCAAAAAATATATATTATGGATCTTATTTAATAATTTTTTGCTAAGTCTATTTACAAAGTTTTAAAATTATGAAAAACATTATACGTTGAAGGATAAATGCAATTAAAAAAGGGAATTGATAATCGCACTCCAAAAATTTGATGAGGAGCTCCAAGCTACAATGGTTTTCCAAAACTACCATTTTACAAGTTTCATAAATTACTTCAAGCTTTCCAAAATAATTTTACACTTCTTTTCTGCCTCCAATGGCGGAACTACCATGGGGCTGGTATTATGAATACAATGAATATAAATATTTCTTAATACAATACTAATTTTAAGTATTATGTATATAATTATTTCTTGTGATCTTAATATTTTAGTTTGATCGACTAAAAAAACAAGTTATTTTACATATTGATTCCTCAATTTTTTCCATAAGTGAAAAATAACCATGTGAGTGTTGTAGTAGCCTAAAGAATATATAGAACAAAACGATCCATATGCTTTTAAGGGATTATGCTAGAACAATTCAATGCAATTTTTAAAATGCCATATCTTTCAATCTATAATATCTATTTTTAGATTTTAAAATTTTGGTATAATAGAACTAATTGAGATCTATTCAATAAATTTCATATTGCACATGAAATACGTTAGATTGGAAGAAATGAACAGTTTAAAAAGTTCATTGGCGTCGGAGGGAGTAATAATTACGTGCTTAGATAAAAATAGGTCCATTAAACCGACCCTATCGGCTCAAAATCCTTGCTCCGCCACTGTCGGCTTCCTCTGTTAACGGAAGAAGAAAAATGGACGCCCACCCAAACCCTAGCTGTCAAGCGCTGCTCCCCATTACCTTTCGTCACCGGTAGCTGATCCCGATCGTCGCCTCTGGCTTGCATTTATTAGATCAGATTATAGATTATATCTCTCTTTGTTGCATGTGGCGTGAATATGCATTCCTTACAATCTGCGATTTCCTTTGCATGCGGCGTGAAAATCATCTCTTTCGTGTCAATGAATTGGGTTTCTTTACATATAACCGACCCATTTGTACTTGTACTTTACAAATCATCTCTTTGTTGCTTTACATATAACTGACCCATTTCTTTTTAACATTAATTTGCTAGTTGTTTTGTTTGAGCTGGTATTTAACATCAGTTTATTACCTTAGTTGCTTTTTTAACATTAGTTGTTTTGGATAATTAGCCTCATTTTGGTTATTGTTGGTACACCCTTGATTTTTGCTTGTTTGAAGCTGGTTTGGACTGCTACTGATGTCTTTGTTGATTCTTACTTTCTGAGAGTGTTTGAAGTTTGCAGTTAATTGAGAGAGATTTTGGTTGATTTTTCCGATTGGAGTGCCTCAGTAAATGAGGAGATAACTTGGGGTGGAGTGCCTCCAGTAATTTTTGTATTCTGAAAATGGTAATTTTGTAACTTCATTAAATTTTGGAGTGCTTGCATAAAAAAAAGGAGCCCCAAAATCAGCTCCCTTAAAAAATAGGGAACTTCGGCAATAAAGACATGGTATAGGGGTCAATCATGCAAATGAGACACAAACTAATCAATAATGCTACATACACACCCCATTGCTCACACCATGCTGACGTGTCACGTGGGCCCCGCATACGCCCGCCCACTTAACCATTAAAAAAAAGAAGAAGAAGCTGGAAATCGAAATTTTGAAATTTCCCCGCTTACTCTCCATATTCCAGATGAAAGGCGAGCGGGAGAGAGAGAGAGAGAGAAGAGAAGAGAGGAAGACGATTTCAATACCATCCACCAGCGACCTAACCCTGTCCACCACCACCAGCGACCCAACACTGTCCACCACCAGCAACTCCACCACAACGAAGACATACGACTCGAGCCCAATCGAAGAAGACGTACCAAGGTCTCTCTCTCTCTCTCTCTATGCCATGACGAATTTTTGCTCGCTGTGCGCTGTTTTGGAAAAAAAAAAAACCCATAATCGAAAAATCCCTAATTTGAGAAACCCTAATTTTGAAATCTATGTTGTTTCATTCTTTTTAGAGAACTACTCTTCAACTTTTGGAACGATACCTAACTCCGGCACGAAGCCAGCGAGCGAATAATTTTCGAAGGTCATTTGTGTAGTTTACAGGAGATGAGAATTCTTCCTTTTATCTTTTGTTTGATGGGTTTGTGAATGGGGTGCTGCAGGTTTCACTTTATGGGAGGTTGGGCTGTGATCGGCGTCGTTAGTAAAGGATGTGATATTGCCATATTTGCATCTCATCGTTGGTAAGTTTTGTCTATGACGGGCTCATGTGGATAATCGCATTACCAAATATGTGGGTGATATTCTTAGTCTGCTTACTGCATAGTTGTTTTTACTTTTTTGTTCGATTGCAGCATAATCTTTGAACAAATTCATTCTGAATCTTTTATTCAACTCATTGTTTAAAGGAGCTATTCACAATCAAGGATTTTATATTTCATATGAGATTTGCTATTGACTAGATTTATTTGATGTTTGAGACGAATATGTATTTACACGTCTATGAACACGTCTATGAATATGTATTGACTGGATTTATTTGCTATCAATCTACATTAATCATTTGAGACGAATATGTATTTACTCGTCTATACTTTATGCTTGAATTCAAAGGATTAATGTAGATTGAAAACAACTTATCAGGTATAGTTATTTGCGTTTTGAGAGTCAATTTCATCTCTTTCGGAAGGGAAAACATATTTTGGTCGATCCATTCTGAATCTTTTGTCAAGGAAAGGCTCCTTCCCTTATTTGAAAATTGTTTCCAAAGGAATAAAAGCTTTCCTAATACTCTTAGTCATTTCCAGTGGCAGAACTACCCTATCACATGGAGGTGCCACTGCACCCCCCAATTTCTCATTCATACTTGTATTTCTAGTGTAAAATGTACAGCCACCTGCCACCTTTCCATTTCATATCTTATTTGTGTAACCTGGAGTTCAGCAACTGAGTTATATATTCATATTTTAAGCCATGTTAATTCGTGTACTAGATGTCCTATCTTTAACTTTAGATGCTCGGTAGTTTAGTATGTTGCTAACGGATGCCCTATTTCAAGTAGAAATGGGATGTTGTTTCTACTGGGAAGAATTTTACTAAAATTCACAAGGCTATGACCGCTAGGTTCTTCTTCCACGGTGGAAGGATCCTCAAGAAGGGTATAGAACTCTAGTTGAAAATCAGCCAGTGTATATACACCCCAGGAGTTCTGTGTTTCAGAGACATCCGGACTGGGTTGTCTACAATGAGCTAGTAATGACTACAAAGGAGTACACGCGAGAGGTCACAATTATTGACCCTAAGTGGCTTGTAGAACTGGCACCAAGATTCTTCAAATTGGCGGACCCCACCAAAATGAGCAAACGCAAGCATCAAGAACATATTGAACCACTTTATGACAGATACCATGAACCCAACTCCTGGCGTTTGAGTAAAAGACGTGCTTGATTTTTTCTTTATTGGTTATGACTTATGAGATGAATTTTGACAAATAGATCCTTCCACAAAAGATACGTAAGGGTTACTCATCAATTCTGTTTATTTTAGTAGAATGTTGTAAATATTTGTTGTTAATTGTATGAGGGTGAATTTATGGGAAGATGGATAGACAAGGGTAACCTATTTTCCTGATTAATAGAGATTTCATCTATTTCCTTACAGATTTCTTGTCAGTTGTAAATGCCGTCCTTCTTTTCACAAACTCTGGCTGTCTTCATTGTATGTGAACTACTTCAACTAGTTTGATCAGGAATCGAAATTGCTTTTGAATCTGGTATCCTTATGAAGTTGCATTGAATCGTTGTTGCAGCAGTACTTTCCATTGTGTTTGGATTTTGTGTGTGCATGGTGGTTGCATCTTATTTACCTGGGGCCATTTTTGCTAAATGGAATCTGTAGCTCTAGTTCTTTTACGATACACAAATGGAGTGGGAATAACACATACATCGTCACGAAGCAGATTTCGGATTTCAAAGTTTTCAAGTTCTTTATGGCTGGGCCATGGAAAATCATGAATGATTTGACTTGAGCGACAACAACATTTTTGGTCAAATACCATTAGCAATTGGGGGACTATCCAATTTCGCTACACTTGATATCTTAATGAACATGCTAAGCATGCCGATTCTGTATCAAATTGGAGACAACATCAAGTTTAAAACCAGAAACAGCATGAAACAATGAATGAATAAATAAAAGATATGGTAGTCATTAGTCATTATGCACTCAGAAAACATAAGCTCCTCCGAAAACCAAATGGCACAATATCAAGGCATATCACTCATGCATAAACAAGAGAGGACATAAGACTGCATTCCAGACATTAGATAAATATTCCAAGCATTCCAGACATGGAGACGGACACGGATACGATACAGATAAGATACGATCAAACTGGATTATAAAAGCACACAGGTCCATAAACATTTCATTGCCTTGCCTAATTTTTTTAAAAAATAAAGATAGACATTCCATTGACCAACCAAGTCTTCTACTCTTCGACATTATTCATTCCATTCATCATTTGTAAAAAAATTTGTTGAACACCTTGCAAACCCCTGCCATTGACTTCCCATTAAACTTGATTGTGGTGCTTCCAAACCTTGTGCTTGACTTCCCATGTAGGTTTGTGAGCTTGGCATGAAGCTTTGTGAACGTTGGAAGTTATGCATAACTTGCGGTTCATTAAAACCGATTCTGCCTTGTGCCATATTATGGGCCATCATGTTTGGCCACATTAATGGTCCCATGTCCGTTGGGTAATTCTGCCATCTTCGGTTTCTCGACTGTATCCTCATACTTCTCAACTGGCTCTTTACCATCAGCACACTCCTTTATTGGAGAACCATTCCCAACCTCTTCATCTTCTCCATTGTCTCCACTCCATGCCTCTTCCACTTCTTCGTCCCTTTCAATTTGAGAAAAGGACACATCGCCAATGGAACAGACTTCGGCGATATTAAAGACGATGGTGATGGTAACTGAAACATCACCTACAGGTTAAAAATAACCAACAACTAGTAAGCATCATATGAGGAATATGAAAATACTGAAAATAACATGGATTATGAAACTAGCCGTTGCTGAGTTTTCCAAAGAATTTTCTTATTGCTATTTTCAATGACATAGTACGTCAATGGTTTCTCACCAATTGAAAGCAAAATTAAGCAAATGGTGTGAAATAGTACCCATGTCCCATGTCAAGTAGTGTGACTCATTTCTTAAAGAGCCCAGACTTCACATAATCCCAATGCCCAACTAGTATGTTGTCCATATGCAAATTCCAAGTTTGTCTGCCAATATATACTACTAATATTTGCTAATCTGATTTATGCTTGGGTTGTGGGATTAGGGACAGGTGGGTGAACCCAAGTTTATTTTTGAAGGTAAAACTATAAGAAGAATGGATTAGAAGTTCCATACTTTACCATTGTTCAATTACATCCCCCTTACCTCAGCTCCTCAAGCACCAACATGCACATGATTGCACCAAAAAAGTTCACTGACCTCTGTTGATTGTCGAGATTGAGCACAAATCTAATTTTTGACATTTTTTCACGTAGTGACTGCTACAAGAGAAAGCACCTTTGAAGAATTTGAACACATACACAGACAAACTGCATTTTTGCAACAAACAACTAAAAGCAGGACCAATGCAATATAATGCAAAATATAAGTGATTAAGACAGTGTGAGTGGGGGTTTCTTCTATAAGTAATTAGTTACATTTGAAATCGAGTAAGCCACACTACTCTGATTAGTAAGTGATTAGAAGAGATGATTTGAGCAATTTGTTCCTTTTTTAGCAAACCCTAGCCCTAGCTCCGACCAAATCGACACACACACAAGAGAGAGAG
Organism: Gaultheria prostrata; assembly: GCA_036023075.1. Lineage (NCBI taxonomy): Eukaryota > Viridiplantae > Streptophyta > Magnoliopsida > Ericales > Ericaceae > Gaultheria > Gaultheria prostrata. Next base: position 13,444 of record JAXBDA010002040.1, on the reverse strand, counting down.
AAAGAGAGAGAGACCTTGGTATGGCGTCGAGAGTGCGTGCATTGGAAAAAAAAACCACACTCTTCATCGATTGGGCTCGAGTCGTATGTCTTCGTCGTGGTGGAATCGCTGGTGGTGGACGGTGTTGGGTCGCTGGTGGTGGTGGACGGGGTTGGATCACTGGTATGGTGTCGATCGTCTGGTTGAAATCGTCTTCCTCTCTTCTCTCCCACTCGCTTTTCATCTGGAATATGGATTGTAATCGAGGAAATTTCAAATTTTTGATTTCCAGCTTTTTTTTAATGGTTAAGTGGGCGAGGCCCACATGACACGTCAGCAGGGTGTGGGAGGGTGTGAGAAATGGGGTGTGTATGTAGCATTGTTGCAAACTAATTCCTTAATGCCAAGAGGACAAATTACCCCCACGTTCCAAAAAAAAACCCTGCTAGCCCATTAAAGTGCGTAAACCCCTTATGAAAAGTGCCTAAACTCCCAAAACAGTATGAAAGTGCTTAAAGCTCCAAAACCTTATGAAAGTGCCTTAACTTCTAAAACCCGATGAAACCGTATGATACCCTAAGATCTTGTTCGGTTTGGGTTTGGGTTTTTGTTTTGGGTTTTGGGTTTTGAGTGGAAAGAGAAGTAGGGGTAATGATTGGAAATAGGGGTAATGATTGGAGAGATAGAGAGAGAAATGATTGGAAATACTCCCTCTGTCTGAATTTGTTAGTTTATTTTGAGAGTTCGTGCCACTTTTCAAATCATTATATCTTTTATAATTTACAATGTTTTATGTGCGTTTAAAATTATTGTCTTATAGAACTAATAGAGATCTATCAAACAAAATCATTTGAGACATAATTTACTTACCAATTTAAAGATATCACTAATTTTTTATCCGGTTATAATAAAACGAGAGACAAACAAATCTGGACGGAGGGAGTATGAGGTAATGATTGGAAATAGGGATAATGATTGAGAGAATAGGGGTAAAGAAAATTTAAATTTAGGTCTCAAGACCTAAACCAAACAAAGCCTAAGTGCCTAAATCCAAAATGCCTAAACCCACTATACCATACCTCAAAGAGCCTAAACCCCCTAAAATTGAAGACAAAGAAATCAATGAAGAGAGAGGAATACCCATAGCCCACGCATGAGAGAGGAGGGAGAGAGTGTGCAAGCCAATTGAAAAAAAAAACAAAGAAACACCTATAAATCTACTTCAGAGCTCAAAGCATAGAGCAAAACCTAGGGGAATACCCCACTAGTCAAAACCTCAAACATGCTCCGCTTGGGTGATAAAGAAGGCCAAAGTGAGAGAGAGGGGCGCGCGCTAGCAGAGACGGGGTATTTTTGTCCATTTATGGACCTTACACCATAATATTTTCAAATCAATGGATTCTACACCATTTTTTTTTGAAAGGCAATGGATCCTACACCGTACTAAAACCTAGCCCGTACTAATTGTCTTCTTACGTTCCTATTTCGGACTTCACAAAAAAAATCGTAAAAAATATCGAAAATGGACGATTAAAATGGGGCGAGGGATTAGCAAAATTTTCTTCAACTTTCTCTACATTGTCCTTCTTAATCATCTTCTCTTCTTTTGTCTTTCTTTCTTCAATTTTTAAATAGAGTTTTCTTGTTTTCAGACAGTGATATTTTGCAAATTAATTTCGACATATAACAAAATATAATAACTTCAACAAATAGTCAACCTCAAATGATGAGTTTTTTTTGGCTTATGGTTGTTTTTCAAAATTAACACCTATTTTCCCACAATCCTTTCAACATGGCAAATTTTAATGTTTGTCTAAAAAGGTAAAAGAATTTAAAGGAAACAAAAGAATTCACCATAATTTATGGGGCCAGTTCCCCTCACACATAAAAAATCACAAATTTTGACACTCCATCTCAGCAATTGAAACCAATGGCTGAGATTAGAAGTTGAGGAATGACACTCAATTCCTTACCTCTCACCCTCACCCTATCTCTCTCAGTCTCCCACAACGTCGTCGACTCTCTCCGCTGCCCTGGCGACCCAACTCCATCCGACCACATCGCAAGCGACCCAACTCCGGCCGACCATATCTTTGGCGATTCCAGCCGCAACTCCGACGTGCTTTTTCTGCCCCGATCTCTTTCACACATGAATACAAGAGTAGCAACCCAACTTATTGTTTGTAACTCTTATGGATAATCAAATCAACACCTGCTACCTCCTCAGTTACTTTACAAAAGGTTGATACCCTACCAGCATCTTAGGTAAAATCCCCTCTTCCCACATGTTTTTAACTTATTCGATTTTTTTCTACATAGGTTAATCCATACACAGTAATGCATGGAATTTTGTGTTTCTTTTGTTTCTTTATTAACTCTTTCATATCTGTCCATAAACAAATGAATTGTTACAAGGTTGATTTTTCAAAGCCCTAATTTTTGTAGGTTGGTCTGATGTAAAATATTCGAAGGATAAAAGTAATCAATGGGTCACTGCTCCTGTCTGACATAAAATATTCTTAGTGCTAGTGTTTTATACTGCTAGTGTTATAAAATATTGGATGTCCATTAAATTAATTGTTTGTGACTTCTAGATTGTTACCACTGATATTATACGACTAGTGGTTTTTTTTTCAATGCAAGCATATGTTTTTTGACCTAATAAGAGAATTTTAATTCCTCGTGAAGGGTGAGCAATGGAAGAAACTTTTGAATTAGGTGAATTCAAAGTAGATGATTTCCAAACTCCAAATGACGTGGAAGGATTGGAAGCACCGTCAAGTGGGATGACTTTTGAGACAATTGAAGAAGCACGGAAGTCTATGAAGAGTGTGGCCGGCAAAAGGGTTTTTGGATTCGTACTCAGACTTCATGTAAAGTGCGAAACCGGTCAGATGAAGTGAGTAATATGCTATTTGTTTGCGCAAAAGAAGGAAAACATGTTGCATGGACTAAGAGAGATGGTGTCGTGGAGGAGAATCATGAGGGAGAGAAAGACGAGAGCATGAAATCTAAAAAAGAGTTCGAGGTTGTTCAACTATTCGATGTGAATGCAAAGCTCAGTTACAGATTAAGCATGACAAATGTAGTAGCAAATGGCAAGTAATAGTTTTCAACGACGCTCACAATCCATTAGTGACTCCATCTAAGAGGATGAAGATGAAGTCAAATCGGTACATGCCCAAAGCAGTTAAGGATTTGACTGAAGCATTTCATCGAGAAAATATGAAAATTGCTAAAGTTCCTTCAATTTTTGGCGGTGAACACATGGGCTTAGTAATAGAGATTGCTATAATCACTTCAGAAATGTGAGGCATAGAGACTTAGATGGAGGAGATGCACAATCAATTCTCACCTACTTTAGGAACAAACAAGCACAAAATCCACAATTTTTCTACGCAATTTGATAAGCCCCAAATGTTGTATATATTCGGGCTTATTTCGCTCGTTAAGATCACACACACGTGCATTTTGTGCCTTTAAACAATTGATTTTGCGCGAGTTGTGTTTTTGGTGAGTTTCAAAAAATTGGAGCTAAAAAGGCGTGTCCAAAGCTCCAAATAATCCCTGGTTATATCCGGATTTACCCAAGGTCCCGCAATGCCGTGGAGGACAATCGCCGAAGCTTAGAAGTCGATTCAAGGAGCTTTGGAAGGTTCAAGGAAGGCCCGAAACAAAGGAACTAGAAATCTGGAGCTATGAGCCTCGAGAAAATTCAACACACTAATAGTAAAAGGCTCATAGCTCTCAAGATACAAAGGCCATGGCAATGAGATCAATTGGATTTGAAAGTAGACTCATAGAGCTTTCCAACGGTTCAAGAATCGTCGCATTTCGAGTTCGGACGAAGCCGGGGCGTGCCTGCGAAGTCAGGTAAAAAATCTGCCCGAAGGCATTGGTATCGATACCCCACTAATTGGTATCGATACCAAAGTGCCAGTTTGTGCCAGAAAAATTCCAGCACATCGGGTATCGATACCCCACTACTTAGTATCGATACCAAAGAGCTACGTGGGAAGAAATGAAGGTTGGTATCGATACCAAGTGGTCCGGCCAGCTATTTTGAGCAGCTTTATGACTTAGGGTGAGTTTCCGAGTAGATTTTATGAGATAAAATCTCAGATTTTATCTAAAAACTTTCTCACTTGATAAAAGCTTAGCAAGAGATTTTATCACTTTTTGACAAAAATCAACTAAAATCAAGTGTAGATTTTATCAAGTGAGACAAACATGTGATTTTATCTCACTTTGATAAAACTCCCTAAAATCAAAAATCTCATTTTATCTCATAAAATCTACTCGGAAACTCACCCTTACTACTTATGGAAACTTTCACCTTTTTGGATATTTTGTTATTTTTAGGATATTTTGTAAAGGGAGAGAGGATGGTGTATATATCTATCTCTCCCTTCTCCTTCTTTTTAGTTTAGTTTAGTTTTAGGAGAAATTCTCCATAGCTTTAAGCTTTCATTTTCCTTCAAGAACACTAGTAAGTTTTTAGTTTCGTTTCGTTTCTCATTTATTAATAGTTCTTGTAATCGTTGGATCTTCATATAAATCCAGTTTATTTGCATTTTCGTAGGTTAAATCTTGTCTTCATTTTCTAGCTTTCTCCTTTGAAATCTCACTTAAATAGTTGTGTTTGGTTAATTTCCTTAGGTTTAAAGTTGTTCCTACTACTTAGATCTTTCAAGAAATCAAGTTTATTTTCACATTTGTCATGTTCTTTATTTCCTTCAAATTTCTAGTCAAATCTTCTAGTATGTTGTGTGAGTAGCTTACGTAGGCTTGGTCATGGGGTGATTAACACCCCGTGACTCCGGTTGATTCGCTCTTTTCTCACAATGTTGTACACATCGTTTGTTTAGCATTGAATTAGGATTAATTTTATGTACCAAAGACCGGGTTTGTTAATCTCTTTGATCACACGTAGCCAATGGTTTATCTACTTGGCACGTGTGATGCTTAGGGCAATGTCAACTCGGCCGTTTGCCAAATGAACCAAAAATTCCTAATCTTTGCAAAACACCATTTCTAGTTTAAATGTGTTTAAGCTCCAAACCTTCCGTTCGGAGATATTTAACGACATCTCCGAGCCGGTTATCTTAGAGGAGAATGAATCGACCCGAGTCATGGGCGTTGAAATCCCCTAGACTTTGCCTTAGTTTAATTTAGTCTTAAATCAATTTCAGGTCGTTATCGAAGTCGAGAGAATTCCACCCCAAATCACAAGTCAAAGTTTGTCGCTTCAAGGCTAAAAATCATCACGCGCAAGACAAATTTCACGTTCGGTTCCTTCGGTCTCTGTGGATTCGATCCGGTCTTACCGGTAACTTGCTAACTCCAACACTAGCTCTATGCTTTGGGCACGCTAATAAATAACAAAGTTGGGCCAAAAGCACAATTCAATGTGATGAGAGTGGGAGGGCAGTGAATTTCTTTTGGGTGGACTCTCGATCTCGCATGGCATACCATTATTTTGGGGATGTGGTCTCATTTGGTACAACATATCGAACAAACAAGTATGACATGCCTTTTGCACCATTTACGAGAGTAAACCATCACATGCAGTCAATACAGTTTGGATGTGCACTTTTACAAGATGAGACAGAGGTGACGTTTATGTGGTTGTTTGAGACGTGGCTTGAAGATATGGAAGGACGTCCTCCAACTTCTATCATCACTGACCAAGACTTAGCAATGAAGGGGGCAATTGCCAAAGTCTTTCCCAACACCTGTCATCGTCTATGCATATGGCATATTAAAAAGAAGTTTGTTGAAAAGTTGTCTCAAGTGTACTACAAGAAATCAAAGTTCAAGAAGGAGGTGAAAAAATGTATTTGGCTGACGTATAAGAAAGAGGATTTTGAAAAGAGATGGATGGCATTGATGAAGGAAAACGGGTTAGAAAGCAACGAATGGCTTCACCAATTGTATGATATCCGTGAATCATGGGTACCCGTTTATAATCGTGGCACATTCTTTGCCGGTATGAATACTACCGGACATAGTGAGGATGTCAATTAATTCTTTGATGATTTTGTAACTTCAACGACCAATCATAAAGAATTTGTTGTCAAATATGATCAAGCCTTGAAGAAGATTGTGAAAAAGAAAAGTGATGAAGATTATGCGCCTGAACATAAGTTTCGGATTGTGGATGACAACGAGTTTTTGTTGAAGCATGCGGCAAAAGTTTACACAAGAAACGTCTTCAACAAGTTCAAGAATGAAATTGGTGAAGTCTTTCGTTACAAAGTTGAAGAAGGGGGAAATGCCAATGGATTTCAATTGTTTGAAGTGAAATCAAAAGAGTATGAAGTTCAATAGTTCGTTGTCAAATTGGATTTGCAAACCTACGAAGGTATGTGTGAATGTCAAAATTTTGAGTTTGTTGGAATATTGTGTACACACACTTTGGTTAATATTGGGAACTAATCCCGTCATTCGCTAGCTCGGCCCTATTTTAAAGTCGGTATGAATTGATTTGAGGAGTTTATAGCACCTGAGAGGTTTCGAACACGAGACATTCGTTGGAGATATTCTTCAACACATGAAAACCGCGTGTATCGCTTGTAAATGTGAGATGGACCAACGGAAAGTTAATACCTAGTAACATTTACTAAAATGTGTTAAGTAGGGATAATTTACACTTAAAAGCTACTTAGCAGCAGTACAGACTCATGTGGGAGCGAAAATGAAAGAAAGAAGAAAAAGATGTGTAAATACTGCAATGTACAGTGATAGACAAACTCCTAGCTGACAATAGTTAGATTTATAGATGGATAACTCATTCCCAACCTAACAACTTCTTTCTCACAGACTCTTTGATCTCATTCCTGGCCAAAGGAACACCATCCCCCTCATCAAATAAGATCTTGTAAACTTCCCATTCCCGGTCGTGAATCTAGTGTCTCGCTATCTCCACCTGCACAACACAGAAATAACAAAGCAGCAAAGACCATTTAGTTTACACTTTGGAAAAAAGATATGCGAAAGAAGAGTGCACAAAAATATATGCACTCATGGAGAGATCCGCGAAATGTAGCTAGATGTATAACTGAAAAGATGCGTATGTCAAGTGTCTTGAGAGCTAGGGTGATATCATGGAAAATGAGTGGCCTTCCCCAGGCAGATAACTCAACGGGATTCGCTACGAGTAGCTCGGTGTCAGGGCCGCGACTCAATACATCGATTCTGAGAGGATGGACAAGCTCCATTCTCAAACGAGAGCATAATGTGTTTTGCAAAGGAAGTGATTTTTTTGAATTAGAAAGCATTTGTTACAATTAGAAAGCATTTGTTACAATTATAATTTTCCATCACATTTCACAAGCTTGCAATTAGAAAGCATTTATTACACAGATATTTCAGAACCCCTCAAATATCCTTGGAGTTGGACGAAAGAATGAAATAATTTGACAAATCAGTACATAGCCAACCAAAAAAAAATCTCAAGGCACAACTGCGTCAAATTCTCCAGTTTGAAGTAGACACTTGTCACCAAACCTCAACAACATCACCAGCAGTTTACAAAATAGTTCAGGCATATTGACAAACACCTCATATGCATTACTCTACTGCACCTTTACATTAACCCTCATGGAGAATCACCAATCCAGTAAGGAAAACATCAGCTAGAATACAAAGCCATACAAGAAACATCATCCAAATCAGTTATAAGAAAGGTGAAAAAAACCCCACCGACAAGCGGTAACCTGCCATGGAAGAGAGAGAGAAAGAGAGAATCGGGGCAAAGAGAGCATGCTAGAGTTGCGGCTGGAATCGCCGGAGCTACGGTCGGCCGGAGTTGGGTCGCCTGCGTTGTGGTCAGATGGAGTTGGGTCGCCAGGGCAGCGGAGAGAGTCGACGATGTTGTGGGAGAGTAAGAGAAATTGGGAGAGGGTGAGAGGTAAGGGATTGAGTGTAATTCCCCAACTTCTAATCTCAACCATTGGTTTCAATGGCTGAGATGGAGTGTCAAAATTTGTGTTTTTTTATGTGTGAGGGAAACCGGCCCCTAATTTATTGAAGACTTAAGTTTCATAACTGTTCCGAGTTGGTTCCAAACCCAGACTTAGCAGTGGGTTCAAGATTATTTATTCGGGCCCAAAGCTTATACCCCTTAATGCAGTAGCCAAATGGGCCGTAAGTGTTGTATGCCTCTCTATGGGTTGCTCTTTCTCACAAATTTTATAAGACTAGACAGTTGTACAATATGGTCCAAAAACACTTTTTGGTGTTATATTATGAAAAATGGATATATTCATTTTGCAACTACCATTGGAGTTGCTCTTACATGTAGAATGCAAAAACTTTTTTTTTTTTCCACGTATAACAAATTTGGGAAGAGCAAAATGTGAACCAACCTAAAAAGAGAGTCGACACCAATTGGTTATTCTTGCTTCTAGATTAGAATAGGTTGATTTTTATCTTACCAATTCATGATATCTCGATAACATGTTTGTGTAAATATGTACCCCCTATACCACTGAAACGTAGTACTTTTCTCTTAGAAAGTCCAATGAAGTTCAAGATTCCACTGGGCTTATCGCCTAACCCACATCAAATGGCCCACGACCCGCGTGTACCCGGAACCGGTACTTACAGGGGAGATTTACGAGCCGGTACAAAATTTTTGGGTGTCTTCCCTCCCGCTCCAGCCCATTCCTAAAAAGCACCAATAAGGTTTCCCACATGTTTTCTACCCAAAATACCCTTGAGTTTATACACGGGCTTGTAACTGAATGCTTTGTGTGTTGCATTCCGCAAAAAACAATACACAGGCATTGATGGGGTTGGGTCCCACGTTCTGCATAGACAAGCATCTCTTTGACTTCTGCATGCTTAATGGATACAACTGGCAAAAGGCATTGGGCCCCACATTTTCAATTGAATGTGTTGATTTTAGTCAAAAAAACGTAAACCACATAGACACGTGTCATCCTCCCATTTATCCAATTGCATTCGTTGGGATTAATATCATCGACGTGTCATCATCATCATCATCATTCTGCTCTCTCTCTATACAAAGCGTGTCTTTTCCCTTTCAATTAATATAGCAGTACTACAAGACAGGAGAGAAAAAGAAGACCTATCAGTCTCCTCTCTCTCTCTCTCTCTCTCTCTCTCTCTCTCTTTCCCCTCCAAGCCGGAAAGCTCTCACTCCAAGCCTTCGCCGGAAAGTCGTTCAGAGACCAGATCTAGAAATCACAATCTGATCAAGTAGGTTTATCACCCCCTTCTCTCACAGATCCCCAACTCAACCGGTGCGAATTTTTTGATGCGAATTTTTATTTGCCGGCCCTCTTCTCTCTCAGATTTCAAACTCAACTGGTGTGAATTTTTTGGTGCCCCATTGATGGGTACCAGTCGACCCAATTAGAGTTGATATCTTTTTTCCCCCATTGATGTGTACCATTAGCCTTTGGTTTCAGGTGTCACTATTTTTATTCCTTGCAATGTTCCAATCCTGTGTTTTCAGTGAATCACAAGTTTCTTATTTCTTTATCTTGGGGGACTCTTTGGTGGAGCAACAATAATGACCTCGAAACCACAACCAAAGCCAAATTTCCAGGTGCGAATTTTTTGGTTACCTACCCTCTTCTCTCTTAGATCTCCAACTCAACCAGTGTGAATTTTTTGGTGAGATGTATTTTCTCTTTGGGGGACTTTTAGTATTTTTTTTTTGTTGTTGTGAGATGTATTTTCTATCCTTTGAATGTTTTTTCTTTGATCAGTTGGTCAAAGATACAAAATTCGCATGTTCCAATACCAAATTCGCAATGAATTTTTAGGATAGATTCTTTGTTTTTTTGTTTGATGTACACATTTTTTTGAGGGAAAAATACAAAAAGTGAGTTTTAATTTTTAAAACTACAAATTCGCAGTGAATTTTGCCGGCCGGAAAAAGTTGCCGCCTGGAAATTTTAAAAATTCGCAGGAGGCTACCGGAAAAGGTGTCAGCCGGAAGTAGCTGCCGGCCGGAAGTGGATGGCAGATGAAAGTGGGAGGTAGAGTAAAAGTAAATTTGTGTTTGAAGGGTATAAGGGTAATCTTATTAATGAGTTGTACCTAGAGATAATTAAAAATTGAGTGTTACCTTAATGAGAATTAAAGATTAGTTTTCTGTACCTAGAGGTAAAAAACTGTACTTACAGTGCCCTCTTCGCATTATACTGTGCAACGCTCATTGGAACCGTCTTCGGCCAATCGATAGTTTAAATACGCAAAATCACTCTTACCGATAAAAATTTAAAAATATATTTAAACTATTAATTATCACATGAACGGTTGAAATAGCCAAAATTCTATATAGCCCACATGTACATGTACAAACGTCATCCTATAATAAAAATATACTCCTACTAAAAATCTGGTAAATTCAGTTGCACTGATATTATTGGTTAGACAGGCTTGAGCTGAGAGTACTCCTCTCTGTCTCTGGAGTGAATCTGCGTTTCCTTCCAAATGATTCTTCTTCTTCTCAATCAGCACTTTCTTTCTCTCCAGCCGCCGCAACCACAATCAGTCTCTCTCCTCACGAAGAAGCGTTGTAGGATTTCAACCTCAGGGTTTGGATTGGTGGGTTGGGATGTTGTTGAACTCGGGAGAAGGGGAGTACTACGATTCATGAATTTGGATTCACAGCGGCGGCGTCAAGCGGTGGAGAGAGAATCGGAGTTCGAGGTGGACCCGGATAAGGCCCGAGAAGCCCTTCGAAAGCTGGACCAACAGCTTGAATCTATCTCACAGAAACAACTCGAACCACGCCCAAAGATAAGTGGTAATAATATAAATCACCCTCTCTCTCTCTCTCTCTACAACGTGTGTGGCTGCAAAGTGTAAATAAGTAGCCGTTTGTGAGCAGCTCGAGCCTTGGCTGGGTAAGGGCTCTTCTGAGCTTGGCTCGTTAAGTTAATAAACGAGCTCGATTATCAGAATTTTGGACTCAGTTTAATAAACGAGATGTGCTTGAGTTAGTTCGCCTCGAGCTATTCATAACTGTAGCTTGTGGCTCATTGCATATTATCAGGGTTGAGTAGGTTTTTGCATAAATCGGTATCTTAGACCGACTAATCCAGACACAACAATTAATAGTATGTCCCACCATACACAAAGCTGGACGACCAAGCACAACGATTAATAGTACGTGGGTGGAAGTCAAACCCCAGACAAAAGGCTATTTGAGCCTTTGGTTGCCAGGTGATTACTGTGCTAACCCCTGGGGTTCAGCGTCTAAGTTGTTTACCTACAGGATTGGGTCCAGAGTGACACTGCCTCAGGTTCCTCGTCCCATGAAAAGAAGAAAAATAAAGTTTCAAAAAATTCAAAAAATGAGTACTAATGGGATGTATTGGCTGAAGTTTAACGAGATTGGAAGAACTAGATTATTATTTGCAGATCTTAAGTTATAGCAGTCAAGGACTTCTACTTTTTGTCACAGACAAAAGTGCACATGCAATGTATGAGAATGCTTATATCCTATCATAAAATGAAAACAGGCTCATATACAACTCGATGTATGATGTCAGAAGTTTTCATTTACGTGTCTGTAGCGTCATATTGGTTTTATGCTCTATCTTGGTTGACATACGATGATATAAATGAAAATACATCAAATCAATTATGGTAATGGAAAGAAGAAAACTAGCCTGGTGCCATGAAAATGCTCGCATATGTTTTATGCTAGATTTTAATGACTGAAATGTTCCAAAAAGGATCTATACATGAACTTTTGTCACTGTTGTTTCTTATTAGTAAGAGAAGCTGTTATCCCTATCCTCCTTCACTGTTTATATTTCGTTGAGAATTATTGTTTTTAGTATTGACGTGTGATGATTCAGATAGGAGAGAATTAGTTAGAGAACAAAATTTCCTATTCCTTTCAAAGAAATAAGAAACTATATACCTAAATTGTTTTAAGAATCTTGATGCTGCCTGCAGCAGGTTTAATGTCATAGTTGCGATAATTTTGTTGGATCATACGAAACTAGTTGTGTTCCCACTATGCTTGTCCCATGCCCTCAATGTTTTGCATGGATCTCTTTTAAAATTGGTTAAAAAAGGGGAGAAAATGTCAACATCATAAAAACATCTGCACTTAAAGAGGGAAAAAAACACACTCTGTGACATGTCGCCTATAAAGGGTGTGCAAGGATTTGGATTGGAGAAGGGAAAGAGGGTAATGGCATCATAACTAGAGATCACAATGAGTAATTTTGCAGGACTTGTTTTCTACTATAATGTTTGACGTTTGTGCCGACGTGCAAGTAGGCAATACTTCCTTTGCTCAACTTTTGTCAGTTAAATTAGGCTAGTTGACAAGTTCCTTAGTTGTATGCCTATGTTAGGACACTTAATTGTTGGGGGATCGGGGAGTCCCACACTCAACACGCTTAGAATGCCCATTCTACGGAGAAAAATACACTACTTCACTATCAATGAAAATAATGGAAGAGTACACACTCAACTTGTTGTGACAGGCCACGAAGTAAGAGAAAACAAACCAACAAGCGAAAATCAAAGACACAAAGATTTACGTGGTTCCCCCCAAAGCACGAAGCTCTAGAGGTACGTCCACGGGCGAAGAGTGATAGAGGATTCACTATGAACGGGAGAGAATACAAAGAGCCGGCTATACCCGTAACTCCAATTGAAACACCCAAAAGATATCTAGGGACAAAGTCTCAAGAACACGAAAGAGACAAACAAAACCCTAATATTCAATCCCAAGAGTTAAAGACAAAACCCTAGGAGGCCACAAGGCTCCTATTTATAAGAAAGTACGGAAAAGAAGACTAAAGCCCTAAATCGCCCGAGAGTTGTACTCTCGGTAGCGCTACACCTACACCATAAATGGTGTAGCGCTCGGTTAAGCGCTCGGTAACACTACACCAAGAATGGTGTAGCGCTCCTGAACCTTCTGTTCACAGATCTTCTTCCCCTTTGCCAAATTCAAGGCACAATTCCAACAATTCTCCACCTTGACTTGAATTCTATTGAACTCAACACGATAGAGCAATCCTCTCGCAACACCACTCTTCTCCAAACACCCCTCGTGGGGCAGCCCCTAACGGGGCGATCACCAATGGCAAGAACGAACAAGGCTCAACCACAACTGCTTGACCTTGCAAACGCGACTCAGAAAAACTAGCCGCACATGCCTCCAAACTGAGCCTCCATCTTCAACTAGGCACCACCCACCTGACACATTTTTCAAGAATGCAAACGAAGATCCGCTCAAGCTCCACCCGGAGCTAAACACTGAACTCCACTACGGAGTTAATGGCTCAAACAAGCAACAGCCTTCAAACGGGCACCTCCCACCCAACGCACCCAATACTGATGCAACAGAAGACTTGCTCAAACTCCCCACGGAGTTAATATGCGAAACCCGCATACACCGAATAGTTAAAACCGAATTGACACCAACTGATGAAGACCCCAACGATGTAGCACCCAC
>JAXBDA010002039.1:0-46974 GCA_036023075.1 Gaultheria prostrata | reverse complement strand
TTCGTCTCGTCGAGAGGAACCAATAAACCATAAAAATTTGACGCAAAACTAACATTTGCGAAAAAAATTTGAATAAAGACAAAACGAATAAACCAATAAACATGTTTATGTTTATTTGCCAAATCACTAAGTCAGAATAACCAGATAGCTGGATTTGGAACAAGTCAGAATAACCAGATAGGTTCGTGGCTTTTCAAATTCTTTAGTCAGAAATGGAACTTTCCTATGACTAACAATAAGATATGGTTCTGAATCCTGATGGTGCCCACTTCTTTATTTATTTTTATTATTTTTTTTGCATTTTCAAAGATAAGAGTGGGCTGTATTAATCAAGGCTGCCAAATTGTCATCCATCCTCATCTGCCCCCTCTGAGCTTTGTTGACAAAATATAGCCCCCATTTTGAAGTACTAAATTATGGGTTGATTACCACTGAAGGTAGTAGGCTAGATGGCAAGGGTGAGTGGGCTTAAGTGCTCCTCCCTCCCGTATACGATACGAACCTTTCGAGTCCCGCCAACTGCAAGACTAGCAAGGAGGGCCCTTTGTCCATCTTGTACCTAGGTGGTGTTGTGGTGACGACCTGTCCTTCCGGACAATAGCTATGGCTCGAACCGAAATTCCACAGCGAGTATGATCACGTCCAAGGGAGGTTGCTATGCTGGTTGCTCCCTCCCGCCTTCTTGGCAGTTCAACCAAAAAAAAAAAGAGTATGGGTTGATTGTATGGAATTTTATAAATATGTCGCTACAAGTTACAGCTTGGTGGGGTCGAATATTTATGATTGGTGCAACTCATTCAGCACTTATAAATGACAAGACAATATCCATCTTGTTGAGTCTTGAGGCAAAATGCTAAACCCACAACGATGTGACACGATTCTTGAAATTATAAGTCACCTTGATGGACCTTTTGCTTGAAATGATCGAACTTGGATTGTATGTCCCATAACTCTCTGTATGATTTTGGATCAGTCAACTTTTCAAATCATCAACCTCACTTTTGTTATGGTTAATTTCGCTCTTAGGTCTACCAAGGAGTGCTAAATATGGGATCATCATAGGCGTTGGAATACCCGGACTTGTTTGTCTTTTCGGGCTTGTATGTTTCGCTTGTGGCAAGATCAGGATGTATGGTCAGCGTCGCCGACTTGATGCTCAACTCTCTAATTTGACGAGCAATCCGCAGCCAATGGACATCATAACGGGCCTCGATGGGCCCACGATAGAGTCTTACCCTAAGATGGTGCTCGGGGAAAGCCGGAGATTGCCCAAACCGAATGATGGCACTTGCCCAATTTGCCTGGCAGAGTACCAGCCCAAAGAGACCTTAAGAACCATACCGGAATGCAACCACTATTTTCATGCTAAATGTGTAGACGAATGGCTCCGAATCAATGCCACCTGTCCCTTGTGTCGGAATTCACCGGCAGAATCATCCGTCGTAACACCTTCCTCGTCAATGTCATCATCGTCATCATCAGCATCCTAGATTAGCTACAGTTTCCATCTTTTCAATCATCTTTGTTGTGTGTATAGTGTATTATAGACATTTTATTTTTGAGGGAGATTTGAGAGATCAGTTATTATATGGTCGGAGAAGGTGATTACGGTGATTCAGTTTTTGATTTTGCAGTGGCAAATAGATCTTAAAGTTTGGCGAACCTGCAAAAGTAAAGTAGAAAAATAGAATGTTTACAATATGGCCCATTTTGTTTCACATATGTAAAATGGGCGTCTTTGTATCGGTCATTGGTACAGCCCGGCCAGCCATTTCTTCAATGTCTGCAGATCACTTGACCTGCATTGAGGTGTTGAGGCATTTGGTATCAAATTGGGAGTGACTATCACCTCTAACAGGGAATTTGGAGCGAGGATGTTTGGATCCTCGATCTTTCGCATAGATCATGCTTATAATGAGAAATGCTGGTACACTCGTCAAAGAAAAACATTCGGACACCGATGTGACCACAACCGTCCAATATGAGTGAAATTGGGCATTCATCAAACGGCTCCGCACACATCTAATTTTTCCATAACATGACTGACCTCAATGGCAACAAGCTTGGGGATGCATTTCTTTCCAACAACAATATCATTCATCCAGAATAAAGTGGGTTGAAATAAGAAGCCATTACAAAAGGCAAAGATAACTATGGCAATCAAATGTTTCGATGGCTCCAAGTCAACCCCATCTATTCAAAATACACCTAAACTGAGTAATAATTCTTGGTATTCTCAATGCTGCCAAGAAATGGTTCCTATGACAACTACAGTCCAACGAAAATTTGAGCCTGCACTCATGTCAGCAACTCAGGATTTCAATGAAAATATCCTACAATGAAAAGCCCCGAAAATTTCAATACTAAATTGGGATTCAAGAAAATCCAAGACTTTTACTTTTCCACTGTGTAAACACAATGCAACAGGCTGTCCAGTGCAAGAATTTCTGTTTCTCCAGAAAAACCAGGATGGTCAGAAGTCGCTCTATTATATCCGACCTGTGAAACAATAAACGACCAAAACAGTACCGTTACGAGCCAATCAACTGTGAACTTTTGCTGTAAATCCAACTTCCCATTATCTTCACAATAGCCTGCTGAGAGACTTGATAAGCAATTTCAAATCCCGTCTCGTAGCTTCATCACCCGTGAATCCCAAAATATCAGAGCTTATGCTCTGCGATTATAGAAAAATGATCAAAGAATTATAGAAACATGATGAAGAAAAATAAGACCAAGGATGAGAGAAGAAATAAAAAAGATATTGAATCATGCAGTTGGATAATAATACGGACTATACAGGGAACAAGGCAAGCAAAAAGCCAAAAACACACCTCAATGTTCTTCAAAGTGAAAATGAGGGTATATATGGACTTCCGAATGAGTTCCGTGTTCTCTGGGGTCATAATGGATGAATGCACCCGTCTGCAAAGGGAGAGAGAGAGAGACAGAATTATTATAGGACTCTACACCTAATGCCGCATCTGGGTACATAAACAGCTTACAGACATATAATCCGATTATTATTGTTTCATCAAATCATTCTCAACTACAATGACATCTACGCCTAATCCCAAAGGAAGATAAGCTGAAAATCGATTAGGACATTTATTTACCTCAAATCCACAGAGGCTTCTGTCAGGCTCTTAGATAAACCCTCAACTTCCTTCAGCAAACCACTGTTACGAACCTCAGCTAGCAAAGGTTGAATATCTTCTGCCATGGCTTCAATC
The DNA here is from genome assembly GCA_036023075.1 of Gaultheria prostrata. Taxonomy (NCBI): domain Eukaryota; kingdom Viridiplantae; phylum Streptophyta; class Magnoliopsida; order Ericales; family Ericaceae; genus Gaultheria; species Gaultheria prostrata. The sequence continues at coordinate 43,741 of JAXBDA010002039.1, read as the reverse complement.
TGAGACATCACTATATCAGAAACAAAATTCCCGTGCATTAGGATATACAAAATGAGGGCACAAGCAAGGATCTAGATGCTCGCTCAGAAACTATATTCTCTCTTCATATAGTTCCACCAATCTCACGACAACACCAAGTGATCAACAACAAAATGTTTTGTACCTTGTGAAGTATAATTTAGGAAAGTATTAATTTTAGGAATTATAATTTAGGGTTTCCAATCGTTATGTTTAGGGTTATAATTTAGGAAAGTATTAACTTTAGGAATTATAATTTAGGGTTTTCAATTGTTAGGTTCCAATTAATTTGTTATTTATCGTTTATGTTAGGGGTTAAATTAGTCCTTTTATGTTATTAGGATTTTGCTAGGGTTTTTAGGCTTAGCCTATATAACCCCTTGATTAGTCTTGTAATCTCTATGCTTTTGCAATGTAATAAGAAAGTACGTTTGTTTGGTTTGGTAGTACTACGTTTGTTTTCTTCTCTTTCATTATAAAATTCACATGGTATCAGAGCCATAAGATCTAGGCATGTGGGATATTCGCTCCTCGGCGGGCAGCTATGCCTTGCCGCCATCCGCAAGTCACTCATCGAAGGGTTCACGGGTATTCTTCATCGTCAAAGTTTCTCTCTACTTCCTCGTATTTGCATCAGCAATTAGGCATTTGTTCAGCATTGGTTCTTTCTCCTCTTTCTATTGTTCAACACCTCCGTAGTAGTTGATTCGTAGTAGTAGATTCGCAGCAGTTGTTTTGCACTAGTTGATTCGCATTAGTTGGTTTATAAATTGATTTGCAGTAGTTTATTGGCATTGGTGTTGGTATTGGCAATGGTTCGGCACCTATTGATGGCAACAGTGGATTTGCAGTAGTTTCTTTGCAGTTATCTCCTTGGCAAACTCACGATGCTTCACATCATGAGTTTGAGGAGGGGTGTGAAGTATAATTTAGGAAAGTATTAATTTTAGGAATTGTTAGGTTTAGGGTTATAATTTAGGAAAGTATAAATTTTAGGAATTACTATAATTTAGGGTTTTCAATTGTTAGGTTTCAATTAATTTGTTATATATCTTTTATGTTAGGGGTTAACTTAGTCCTTTTATGTTATTAGGGTTTTGCTAGGGTTTTTAGGCTTAGCCTATATAGCCCCTTGATTAGTCTTGTAATCTCTAAGCTTTTGCAATGTAATAAGAAAGTACGTTTGTTTGGTTTGGTAGTACTGCGTTTGTTTTCTTCTCATCCATTAGAAAGTTCACACCCCCGACCTCAAAAAATTGTATCGGTACGCGAATGAAACACCTCAAATATTGTATCCAAGTAGCAAATGAAGCTATCACACAGTTCATCCAAATCCTTCAAATCATTTCCAATTACTCGGTAAGTTGTAACCATTTATCCCATTTCTTGGGGAAAATGTCCATGGGAATCAGGCACATAGAATGACGTTTTCTCATAAATGCCCAAAAAAAAAGGATAGCAAAAAACTGATACAATAACTCCCACTTAGTTTTTCAGGCCACTATTATCACTGATACAGATCTGACATTGAAAAGGCAAATTGTTGTCAACAAAACTATCTAAATCTTAACCTATTTCATCATATGATAAGTAACTCCTGGGTTTGTTATTTTACAAAAACATACTTTAAGGACTCAGATGATGTATATAGAACAAACAGCCCAATTCAGTTTCCATGACAAATATGCATTTCAATGAACTGTAATTTCAATAGGCATAGTAGCAACCAAATAATTAATATGTGAGCTGCATCATTCAAATTTCAAATCACACCTTTGCAAGCAGCGGCCGTGCCTCTTCAATAACAGATGAAACTCGTTGAGCCAACGAATAGGTGTTGGCAACACCAATCTCTTCTACCTCACGTCCAATACGGGTAAATATTCCAACCAATGCATCCAAACTTACCCCTTGATATCCCTTCATCTTCTGTCTGTCACATATAATTAAACCTTCTTTAACACATTCTGCGTGAAGAGGCCCCACTGAAGGTGTCGGGACAGGATCTCGAGGTGTAATATCAATCAGAGTCTCCATGAGAAGGCCAGACTGGTTCACCTCAACCAATGAATTTCGCGGTATGATTATTTTATCATCTTCAACCTATCATCAAAAGGGAGAAGTATATAATGTATAGGAAAAAGTCCGCAGCTTAAATGAATCAACAAGGTTTCAATAGCAACAAAGCCAATTGACAAACCTCAACGACAGCTTCAATGTTTTTCAAAGAAGGATTAACTCGAATGACATTGCCGACAGTGACCCCTCTAATCCTAACTGGAGTTCCTGTCGAAATCCCACAAGCCTGAGCAAACTCAAAAACGGCCGAATACTTCCTGAACTTAGACCGCACTTGAAACCCCCTCAACCAAGCTAAACTAAGCGCGAGGAGAACAGTGCCCGACACAAGAAACAATCCAACCCCCCCTTCCCAAATGCTTCTCTTTCCGAATCCGAAATCACTTAGTGGACGAAACGTTTGTCTCCAAATGGTACGAGGAACGTCTAAAATAACCGCAAAAGGGTTCTTTTCCTCGTCTGCTTCGGAAGAGGGCGGTTTGCTATGCCCGGTTTCAGAAGAAGACGATGCTTTAATTCTGAACAGCTTCTTTTGTGATTTTGGTGGCAAATGTGGCAAAAAATTGGTAGGATTACGAGTGCTGGCGGTAATTAGAGACGAAGATACAAGAGTATGGCAAGTAGGAACCCGGACCAATGAATTCCCAACCATATCTCACACGCTTGAACTTCACTATTCCGAAAATTCACTTCTTTTCGATTCTAAGGAAACAAGATTAGCGGAGTCTACAAAGCAAAAACAACAAACAAAACACTGAAGATCAATTACAGAATAAGAAAAAGGATCAGAATCGAATGATGAGAATTGGATGATAAACAAGGAAGAGATAAAAATGTGGCTTGGAAATTTGACGAAAATCACTAATCTAGCTTAAACAACGTGAATTAATTTAACGGGATTACGAAGAAAAACCCTAATTGTTTTGGGAGAGAGAATGGGAAGGACTACCTACCAGGCGGCGACCTAAGAGAGCTCGGGGCGGAGGTGTGGTGGTGTTGGGCGGCTGCTCGATGACGCCGCTAGCCTACAGCTTTGCGAAGTGGGAGAAGTGAGAGGAGAGGAAAAATTGGGGGAGCTTTCTTTACTCTCTCTTCTTTACTTTCTGTTATTTTTTTTTAATTATCGAAGAAAATGGGAGCTGCTATTCCACACCCAAAAAGTAGGACTGCCGGCATGGATTTAACAGTTTTGCCCCCGGTACAAAATTACCATTGAGGACATGACCCAAAATGGAACTCCTCTCTGTTGCTCCCACCACCTCCGCATACTCGTGCCGCCATGACTAGGGATGCAAACGAGCCGAGCCAGGGTCAATTATTGAACGATCCTCTTTAAACGAGCCGAATTTTTGCTAGTCAAGTTGAGCTTTATTGAGTTCGTTTACTAAAACAAGCATAAAACTCAAGCTCGGTTCGATTACTAAAGGAGTCGAGCCGAGCTGCTTACGAGCAGCTCAATTCGTTTGCAGCCCTAGCTGCGACTGAGACTACGTGAAACTTCTATGAGACAAAATAAAATTTGAACTTCTTAATGTACTTTGCATCATCGAAGTATCTATTGGTATTGGAGATATTTTGATGAGACTCATACATGAACACATACCAACACATGCATTTGAATTGATATCATTTCACAATCAACGAAATGAGGATTTCCAACCAAACTTCGATCTTTCATAATTATGGACTTAGAAATAGAATCTATTTTTGCAGCAGAATATCAATAAATGCCAAACTTTGGATGAACACTCTAGCTAGTAGAATTGGAAGTTCATAGGTCTATTAAAAAGTTCAGTTTACTAGAAAAGCAAGTACTACTAAAAAGGAAAGAAATATATTACCAAAATATATATATATATAGGGAGCACTTCTAGTCCGGGCTCCGGACCTCCACGTTCCCGATATTTTTTTTATGATCCGAACCGTCCAATGTGTTTAAAACATGTTTTTAAAGGTCCCGCTAGGAATCATCAAAAAACAATACCGGGAAGGGCTTGATCCTAACAGTTTTTCACAAAACTGTAAAAGTACAGTTTTTGTGAAAAACTGCTCGGATCAAGGTCTTCCCGGTATTTTTTTTTTATGATTTCTTACGGGGACCTTTAAAAACACGTTTTAAACACATTGGACGGTTTGGATTTTGTCAAAATAATTTTTAAAACCTTCAAAACACTCAAAAGCTTCCAGTCAGGGATCCCTGACTGGAAGCTGAGCCTATATATATAATATATAAAATATAGAAGAAATATAGGACAGTATTTAGAGTCTTAAGTATTGTCATTGTTTGTTTGGACAATAAACCTACTCTCACTATTAATGTATTAAATTAAACCATGGCATAATAAAAAAGAAGATAACAGTTGCAGAAAAAATGGGAATGGAAGAATTGCATAGTATAATTGGGCTTGAGCCTCCTACATAAAAGGTTTGCGAAGGGGTTGTGGTACAGAGGTGGAGGAAGCAGAGCGGAAGTGGTGGCTTGGCTCTCGGTTAAGATTGGAGACGGTGAATATGAATAGAGAGTTTCGTAGAAATGGCACAATTGTATTTTGATAAAAAGCAAAATTGAAAAATAAGTAAATGAAGAACGGAGAATAAAAGGGGAGAAAATATGTTTTACTTAGTAATTGCTTAAGAAAATATAGACCTGTCCACACGTTATTGAGGAATTCTATATATGTTTTCCCTTTTTTTCTCAATACCCATACTCAAAATACACTATGAAGGTGCGTGGGGCTCACCTTAACCCCACCTTAATCATTCAAACCGTCCATCTTATAAACAATAATTTTTAGATCATTTCTTCAAAATGATGAAAGTTAATCGAATATCAATAAATTTCTAATTTATCTTGAAAATAATTAACAATTAGAAAATTAATCTGTCTCTCTCGTATTCAATAATAACGAGGAATCTACCGGTATCCAATCAATTTGGGTCTTGTTCTCCAATAGATTTTAGGTACATAAAATCTCATATTTTATGATCCTTCAATCTCAACACATAAAATGTAAATGTCATTTTATGAGATTTTCATAAAATCCTCCTAAAACCTATAGGAAAACTACTACATTTTATCAGTTGGGAAATAAACCCTATTTTATCACCTCTCCATAAAATGTCAATTTTATGAGATTTTCATAAAATCTACCTAAAATCTATTGGAGAACAAGGCCTTGATTATTTTTCAGAAATAGTCCACACATCATTGCTTACAAAAACAGAAGATCTTGGATTATTAAAGTGGGCATCACACTCCTTTTACTGTTTTTTTGGTATAGGTGTTGAGAAAAAAGGGGGTTGCCAATAGAAATTATTGACACAGTAAAAAAAAAATAGAAATTATTGACATACTTATATGTTGATGTAAGACAAGAATGCCCTTACAAACGATCTGAGAAGACGTCCCCATAAACCCTCACAGCCCCCTAGACGGTCCCAGTTCTTCTCATCAGCTCCGCCATGAATCCTTAAGCTCTGTTCAAATTTCACGATCTCCCAAGATAAGTCTGCCGATCATTCAGATTTCACCGCAGTCGTTGCCACCTCAATCAATGGCGTACAGGCGCAGCCTCACAACCAGAGCGACCCTCCTCGCTCGGCAACGATTCACTCCGTCCTTTCCGTACGTTCGCCACGACGATGATCAACAACACCCTCAAGATCCAGATTTCAACGCAGTCCATCAACACCGCCACTTCGGAAGCGGCGCTAGCTCATTACTAGGGTTTGCCAATTCGGTGCAAAACCAGAGGTGTTCTCAGTTCTACCATTCTCCTATGACCGGTGTGTTTTTTTCCGGGAGAAATATGTCTACGACGGTCGAGGGTGGGGCGGATAAGATTGATTACATGGCGGATAAGATTGAGTACATGAGTGATGTGGCTGAAGTGCTGGCCGACAAGACGGTTGAGGCCGTTGCGTCAGCCGCCCCCGCGGTTAGTGAGGTGGCCGTGGCCGCTGCGGATTCGGCTTTCCCTGTGGCGGCGTTGCAGTATTTCATTGATAATGTGCATACTATTACTGGGCTCGATTGGTAAGGTGTTATATTCACTCGCGCAGTTGACAAAAAAGGCATTTTTTTCGTAATTGTATTTACTAGAGTTTTTGGAGTTTTGGCATCTCCAACCTTTACCTACCTGGCTACCACCTTTTACTCAAATTTGAGTGAAAGCTTCATTTGATATGAAGCACAAATCTCAGCATGAATTTGCGTAAAACTTGATTAATGGCATTGTTGAAAATTTGTGAGACACGAAATGGCCTTCTAAAATTTGAGCTAGGATTTTAGTTCCGTCACCTTGATTTGAGTAAAACTCACTTTAATATAATTTTGAGCTGAGGAGTGGAGTTCATTTTGAGGTAATTTTACTCAGATTTTGAGTTAAGTGGAAAAAAGAGTATGGGCTCGAGCACCTCCAGCTCTTACTCATACTTTTACTCAAATTTGAGTTATGAAGCACTCCAATGGGCAACTCTAAATTTGAGTAAAAACTTTGGTAGGGAGAAAATAGCCTTTCAAAATTTGAGTATCCCTTTGATTTGATTTTAGTACAATTCAATTTGATATAGGTTGGAGTCGAGAGGTGGAGTGGGTTTTAGGAGCTTTTTACTCACATTTGGTTTAGTAAAAAGGGTAAGTGCTAGTTATGAAACACGACACATCAACCGCCACTTCGTAAGCGGCGTTAACACATTACTAGGGTTTGTGAAGTTGGTTCAAAACCAAAGGTGTTCTCAATTCCATCATTCTCGTATGGCCGGGGTGTTTTTCGAAATAAACAATGTGCATTCTTCTACTGGATTCAATTGGTGATGAGATACCTTCATTCATGTAGTTGAAAACAAGGGGCAATTTTTCGTCATTGTATTTACTAGTATGGTGCAAGAAAGTTATTCCTGAGAAAATCATGGTGAAGTGAGTAAAAGAAAAAGAAAAGTATTTTCCATTGAAATTGAGTGATCATTTTATCGAAGAAATTTAAGAGAAAGTTCAAAGTAGTAGTTCAATTACGCAAAGACTAGTCTAGAAACAGGATTCCTGCAAAACTTGTGCTTCTTGCAGGACACCTTTTGTGGAACCTTATCCTGACGGGAAGGTTAGCAATGTGGGTCTGCCAACTTTCATGTCAACTGAACAAATATGTAGAGAAGTTAATTCATGTACCTTCCTTTTCCTTGCAACTGAATGGGGCCTAGGGTTGGTTTTGTGGGTTTTTTCATGAAATCGTAGTGTCTCCCAAACAGTGTGATTGCCATGGCAACCTTATGAAATCATCAACCATTATTGTAACGATTTGTTATTCAGTTTAGTGGGGTTGAATACAGAATACTGGAAACTACTACTGATATGTGATTTCATCGAAGAAAGTATTTATTTTGCGCAGGTGGGCATCAATAGCCGTGGCAACTCTTTTGATTCGAGGAGTAACGGTTCCACTTTTGATAAATCAGCTTAAGTGCACTGCAAAATTGAGTGTAAGTTCATGTGTTTTTTTTCCTCATTCACACTTTTATTTTTGATGTATGAGTTTTAGCGTTCTAGTGTGGCAACCCAATAATCACTGATCTATACGTGCAGAGTGAATGAGTTTGTCCACTATGCTGTAGTTATATGGTTCTATAGTATGATTTTCTTACCAATTCAATGATGCCTATTTTTCTTTTATACACGCCTGGGGAAAGACGCATTATAAAGGGTGATAAAGAACAAAAAGGGTCCAATCAAAGGGGGGAAAAAAGGTAAAATGGTTTTTCTCCAAGAAAAGAAGGTAAAACTGGAGAAGAAATTGGAAGGGTGAAATAAATTGCCTCTTCATACTGCACAAATAGCTCCAACATCTGCATATTGGCTCCTAACCCCACAACATGGACACTTGGGATGCAATCCTGACATCCATCTCTTGGATTTTCATCTAACTGGTATGCATGTGTGCAGGATTGTAGTCTGAATCGAGCTTGAGAAAGCTGTTAGGAAGTTATGTTATTGATAAGATTAAAGAATGTTGAAATTCTTAGAGACACAAGCTAAATTCTAATGGCTGTTTAACTTACCCCCAAATAATTCTGACATTTGTTTAGGAGATGCATTTGTTAGTTTCCTTTTGATGGAAGAAAAGAATTTGCGTCGCATTTTTCCAGACGTCTTTATCTTGGGATAATATTCTGCTAAAGAAGACTCCAAAAAGGATGAAAAGAGTTACTTGCATTTTCTTTTCATACAAGTTGGCTATTTATTTTTCAAAAATAACACATTGAAGTAGCTTTCGTTCATTCCACATCTCTTGCTTATTATGCTTTATGGATTTTGTGATAGCTAGTGATAGCCTATGTAGGGAGTTTACATATATAACTAATTTGAGGAAAACGTTTGAATAACTTACCAATTACATCTTGAAGTTTTGACTTTGAGCTTAACTGCGAGCAAGTCTTTTGGTGATTGGTAATCCACTTTCTCATACAACATTTTGATTAAGTTGTTTTCGTTTAGTTTTTACCTTTGAAGAACAAACTTAGATAAGGATGCTTCTGTTTGCTTGTTCATAATTTTTTTAGTCCTTGATGAAGATGTACTATTGGTTACATGACTTGAGGTATGGTGGTTAATCTTTTTTGAGTTGAGAATCAAATTTTGGGCATGGTTTTTTATTTTGTTGCGTGTTGGTTGACATTTGACAAACAATGGCTTTTTTGAGAATCCCCTTCTAGATTGTCGTGGCTATGGCAATTTCCCTCTTATTCGTGGTGGTTTTAGCTTTTTAAAATTTCTCTCTCTATGATATTCATTTGGTTGATATGTTTAGCACTTCATATTTTTAATATTGTTTGGACCTATTTCTATTTTGACAATCATGTAGCATTATTCTGTAATTGAGAGGAAAGACACTCTGCATGTTATGACTTGCATCTTCTTTTTTCTTTTTCTTTTTTGCAGCTTTTGAGGCCACACTTGGAAGAGATTAAGCAAGAGATGCAAGACAAGGTATGTGAAGTTCTCCTTCGTTGTTAATTATCTTATTGATGAGCGGCAGCCTAGCCTGGGACTTCCATCGATTACAATGCAAGGTGGTTTTATTATCTGATGCCTCAGCAATGATGCTTGACAACTCACTTATTGTACGAAGGTTATATTTTTTCAATGGACGGTGATCATGTAATTCTTCCCTCCTGGTCAAACCTCAATCGTTTAATGTTCCATTGTGGACGCCACTGCAAGACTCTTAAAGGCAACACATCCTAGAGTTCTTGCCCCCACACCTACCAACTACATGCCCTAGCGCTTTATTTACTGTTGTTATTTTCGATGTTGTCGACTACTTGCGCACACCCTATGTGGTCTATTTGAGAGGAAATGGGTCCAAGCTGTTGATAAAGAGCCTGGCAATGGGAGTGGGGGCCAAACTGAGATTTTCACAATCTGCTTCTGATTCTTTTGGGGTTCTTGTGCCCTTGTTTTATTGAAATCTCTATACATGTAGTATATTTTTTGAAACGTTTCTCGCTGTTTTTGTATCATGTCTTTACGTCATGTTACATTCGAGAAGTTAATAATATTGTGTAAATTGCTTCATTATGTAATCTGCAGTAGTGGTTCTGGATATAAGTTTTTCTTGATAAGCAATAAATTAACATAGAAGGCATCAAGAAAAGAAAACCCAATGACAAAATGATCCTACGCATGAAGAATCGTAAAGCGATCGAGGAAAAACCTTTGTACACCACTGTACTCCAAAAATTTCTACCATATCAAAAAATATTCAAGGGTATTATTGCATACCCGTGACTCCTAACTATGAAAGTTAGAAAGGGGTAAATTACACTAATAGTCCCTCTAGTTTCATTCAAATCTCAATTTCGTTCCTCTAGTATTCATTGTAATGGTTTAAACCTTCAATGTTGGTGTAGGTGTCAATTGCTTCCAATCAAAATCGGCGTTAAGCAACTTAATGGAAAAAAGGGGCAAAATAAACTTCACCCCTATTACTACTTGTCACTGAGTTAACTCATGCTGAGTTAAGTTTGAGTAGACTCGCCCCCAATTTGTTCCCACGCTCCCAAGCCCCAACTCACCAGCAAACACCAGATCTCTCCTCGTTACACCACATCCATCGCCCTTCATCGTCGTTTCTTTGCCCATTGCCAGCCCTACCCTACCAAATCGCTACTCGCATCACCCTGCTACAACTCACCTATGCATCATACCCTCATATATATTGTATTTATTTGCGTATATATGGATACATACACAATTGTTCATGCTGATATATGCCAAAGCTTTAGCTTTGACTCCAAAATAAAAGCACAGGTATTCATAAGGTTACAAGGAATTGGAAAATGTCAAACAGGGCATTTCTATAATCTTAATTCCACGGACAACTTACACTGCGCACTTTGAGTTTTGTAACAAAATAGGTCTAAAACTGCGTGTCAGGTGCGTTGTAGTCAAACCTATCTTTTATTATTCCAATTTTTTGATCAAACATCTTTTATTCTTTGTTAAATCATTTTTCCGTTGTTTCTAATTTTGGTGGTTTGGATACTATGTAGTCTGGGTTGTTTAGATTTGAGTTTGTAGGTTCACATCCGAGACAATTGTGGAGGGTGGAGATGTTAGTTTAGGAAAGAGAGGATCTGGGGAGGGAGAATGGGTAACGAGGGGTGGCGGAAGGTCTAGGGTTGCGGTTGTAGGAAAAGTCGTAGGTGAAAAGGGGTAGGTAGCAGGTGGTGGATGGATGGGGATCTTCTATTTGCTCAATGCACAAACTACTTGCAGGGACATGCCGAAATGCTTGTACTTTAGGAAGAACCTTTATACACATGTTTGTACTCATATATTTAGCATATTGGATGTAGAAGAACAAACGAGTGGAGTTATATATATATACAATAAATATCCAATAAGGGATCCTTTATACACTATGGTGTGGGATTTTTTGTTCGAGATCAAATTTCGATGATCCGAACCGTTGCATGTGTTTAAAACATGTTTTTAAGGTCCAACGCAAGGATTTGTCAAAAAAAAAAAAAACACCCGAAAGGGCTTGATCCGAGCATTTTTCGATAAAAACGTACATATACGTTTTTATCGAAAAATGCTCGGAACAAAAAATTCCGGGTATTTTTTTTTTTTTTGACAAATCCTTGCGTTGGACCTTAAAAACACGTTTTAAACACATCGAACGGTTCGAATCGTCAAGATTTGGTTTGGAAAGTGAGGTACAAACAGTGTTCCGGATTTTAAAAAAATCCGGACTGTCGGACTGGAAGCCCACTGTATATATATATATATATATATATATATATATATAGAGAGAGAGAGAGAGAGAGAGAGAGAGAGACTTTTATTTGAGAAGCACGGACACGTCTATCGGCCTCACGTATCTGTGTCCGACACGTGTCGGTGACGGGCATTACACGACACTCTTCAGAGTTCGGACACGTGTAGGACATACTTAAATACTTGTTTTATTTTTTTCTTATACTTATGTTACTCAGACACATTATAGATACTCTAGGACACGTTGGCAAAACTCTTAGAACATGCTAAGGACATATAAAAGGTTAAAATCTAATTTTTAAAACTTGGCCATGAGTTGAAAATTCCACCGATGTATAGGTCATGTATACTTATACGCGGATGGCTAATTTATCTTCATTGTATTGTTCGTAAATTCGAGAGAAATAGAGTTTTCGTCTTTTATATGTATTCATAACATACTTGTATAATACATATACATTTTATTCGACATGTCCCCGACGTGTCCATGTCCTAATGTTTGAAGAAATAACGTGTCCGCAACTCCGCATCATGTCGTGTCCGTATCCTGTATCCGTGTCCGTGCTTTGTAGCAATTGATACATTGATACTCGGGGGATAAAATTGAGAAATTAATGAAGCTATTGGACTAGTGGTGTAATTTACTCTGATAAAGGAAAAAACTCTTAAGCCTTAACATAGGCCTCTCCACCCATCAAAATTTTTACTATACAACTTGTGGGGCTACTACTTCTGATCAGCCCTCCTTGTACGGATTTGCTGATGGGCTTCCTCCACCTGAGTTCTCTGCCTACACACTTAGGCACCCGCGTTAGTACCAAACTGGACCTAAAGTCCAGAACGGTACTCCGACAGTCTAGTAAGTATGTGAGCAAAAAAACTACTACTCAGATCTAGAGTTGATAGAGTGAGATGTGTGTACCGTCATCTGACTGTACTTTACCTTTTATAGAGTGAGGATGATTTGGGCTCCAGCTCCCTTGTGCCTAGCACGCATGATAACCGCTCGGCTGACGTTACCCCTGACGAGGGCGAGCAATGCAGTTACGGGCATGCATCCATTGATTGTCAGATACCTGGCAGACAGTTTGGCTGACGTCACTGTCGTCATTACAGTTAGTTATGAGAATGTGCTCCTCAGCTCACATGGGGCATGCCCATGCTGAGCTAATCCTAACCGCTCCTGGTCTTCGCCCTTCGGCACTATAAGACCGCTCGGCATCGGACTTGATGCAAAGTGCTGCTCATGGCCTTTTGCGCTGAGCAACACGATAGCCGGCGTGGGCACTCGGCCGAGCCATCGCATTGCTTGTGTGCCGCGTGGCTACGGCTATCGCGTCCGTTAGGCCGCTTCGGCTTGCCGAGCCACTAATTAGCCCAATGGGATTTGGCTTCCCAACCTTGCCGACTGGTCCCTCCGGCATCACCTTTCGGTGAAGTGCCTTGGAGGTTTCCAGGTTTGCGGTTGGCTTGTCTTGAGAGAACTTAGCAGACGTATCTGATATAGGCCCACTGTTCGGCCTTCACAGCCTACTGTTCGCCCCCCACACAACTCTCCCCAAATAAGCCACATCAAGCAAAGAGGGATCAAAACCCAGAGCTGTCTCTGTCTACCCTTTGTACCATTCTTGAATCAGCTTTACCCCTGTACATGGAAAATCCTACTTCATGTTCCACCATACAAGCTCCGTAAAATAGGTTATGGATGCATTAAACCTAGTTGACTCATAGGCCTTGTCTGAGCAGAATGAAGAAAGGGGTTCATGTAGTGGGCCTCAATTGCTTGGGCACAGTGTTTGGTTTCTTTTGAGTTATCTAGCAATATATCAAGTAGCATGAGTTAATGTTTTCTACTTTTGTCCTAGATTGATTTGGTATCGCAGCATGTAAAGTTTTCTATGTGTGGCCTCTTTTGTTGTTGTTTTTCTTGTTTGCAAACACTTGCGTCTCTTTGATTTTCTCATACTAGTAGTTTATTTTCACCTATATTCTAACTAGAAATTAGTTTCTACTTTATAGGCAATGGATCCTAAAGCAGTGGCTGAAGGTCAGCAACGAATGCAAGCACTATTTAAGGAGTAAGCAACTACCATGTACTTGATACAGATCAGCTTTAGAATTTATAAACCGGATTGCATTGTTCCAACTTTAAGCACTAAAGATACTCTGTATGCCTAAGAATAGTGTACATCAGAAGATGGTTTACGTTTAAATCTCTGAATACATCTTTCATGCGTATTCTGGCATGGATTGATGAAAGGAACACTATAATATACCTTGCTAATCTTTCATATGCCTTTTTCTATTATGTCTATGGGAGAAGGTCTCGAATAGAGTGTGTTTATAAACCCTAGCTGTAAAATTTCACTTTTTCTCAACTTTGGCCCTGTAATAGGTATGATTGACTTTACTGTTCTTTGGGAGTACCATGAGGGGAACTTTATTGTCCGGTAGCTTGGGAGCTTTAAGACTTTGGTTTTTTATCTTGGTTTGGGTCTTTCTGGAGGGAGTTTTTGAACTTCTACATTGTTGGAGAGGGACTAAGGTGGGGAAGAGGAGGAGGATGATTCGGGTGATGATTCCTCCTTGTTTAAGGTGGCCAGAGTTGGGATTTCGATGGTATTGACTTAAAAGTTCGATTGTCAGTAGTTAGCTTTGTTGGGAGTCCAAGGAATGTAATCCTTCCCTCGACCAATGGATCATTTTCATATCTATGCAAGTGTTGAGGGTCTTTTTGTCATAGGCCTTTTTATTGCATATGGTGGCATTCCCTTGATGTCTTACATAGTGTAGTGTGTGTATATATATGTAGAAAGAGAGTCTTATCCTGCAATTTTCTAGGCAATCACTGTTTGCCTCCACAAATTCAAAAAGATTGATTTTAGTACATCTTTTGTAATAACCTATTGAAAAAAAAGAGAATTTTCTTCACAGAACTTTAGAGCTTCAAATCTGTGGATTGGATCTCACATTTAGGTTTAAAATCACGTGGTAAATTTTTCACCATGAACACATCTAAAAGCTTATGCTATCTGAGAAATGGATCACTGAGTTAGGTATATCATCAGCACACCCCTTCAATTGTGGCCATACAAATGGGCCAAACATGTGCATGTTCTATGTTGATAGGCTGGTGGTGAGGTTTGAATTGAATGTCTGTTGGATGCTTGATACTGTGTAAAATATTGTTCCCTCCGTCCCAAATTGCTTGCCCTTTTTGGGTTTCCGGTCATTTTGCACGGAAAATCTATTGTATTAGCATTCATTTTTTTTCAAAAATTTTTACACCAATTTAAAGATCTCATTGAGTAGAAAAAAATTGGTGTAAAATTTTAAAAAAATTAATTCTCTTAAACACATCGTTTTTTGCGTGCATCTTCCCCAAAAGGGGCAAGCAATATGGGATGGAGGGAGTATTCACCAACACATCTAAAAGCCTAAGTTGTTGGAGAGTTTGGTAACTTTTATTCTTTATATCCACAAACCAAGTATTCCTGCGAAGGTATTCTTAGCTTTCTAGGTGGAATATACTGGATTATTGTTAATGTTAAAGCAGCGTCGAGCGTGTTGTCATCCTACTAGTGGACCAGTGGTCGGAAAAGGAAACACGTGCTGCTCTTTTTTTCTTTTTTTAAAATATATTTAAGTAACTTCCTTCTGTGAACAGTTTTTGATGTAGTTATCCTCCAGCTGTTAGCAACTTTCCGTGTAGTTATCCTCACAAGATAACAGTATTGTTATGCTAACAGGTTTATCCCTTTGTAAATATATGCCGTAGTTGCTTTTCTAGGTTGAGTATTTTAACACGGTTAAATATATAAAAACTTTGTGGTCTCCTTCATAGGATTTGCATTTCCACACTCCGATTACTTCTTTTTCCTTTCAAAGTTTCTATGAAGATTATAACTTGGGATTTTACAGACATGGTGTTACTCCTTTTACTCCATTGAGGGGTCTCCTTATCCAAGGTCCTGTCTTCCTCAGTTTCTTCCTTGCTGTAAGATTAATCTCTGTTTCTTGTTGTATAAACTCCTAAGAGTTATATTCGTTGAATAAAGTTAAATGTTTGTTTTTCTCTTGATTTGTATTCACTTTAATATTTTGTTTGTAGATTTCAAACATGGTAGAAAAAGTACCTTCTTTCAAATATGGTGGAGCATACTGGTTTACTGATTTGACTACTCCAGATAGTTTGTATATCTGTCCAGCTTTGGCGGCACTGACATTTTGGGTAACGGTGGAGGTAAGCAGATTCTACTTGTCAAACTATGCTTTCTAGTTTCTATTGTCTTGTAGACTTGTCCACATTAGGAGGACCACCAAAGACTTTAGTACCGTATGATGTTAAGGTTGTATTTGTCGATGAGATAGAAGTAACTCCTGAACAGGCTTTGTTCTTTTTCGTCACCAGTGGAGCTGGCCACTGATCATGTTTAGATAAAGGATGTCGACAAGGATTTAAAACAACCTTTGTGGCACCCCACTTGCCTGGCTAATGTTGGTGCAAAGAAAACAACACAAGCAACCATTTTGGTGGAGAACAATTGCTAATGCTCCATTTAGGAGCTAAGCTTGGAACTCGCTCAAGTTTGGCAGGTTGGAGGGAAACTTGAATGCTTGAGATTCAGCAACTGTCTTTGCTTATTGGGCTGTATATTCTAAAGTTCCTTCGCACATGAAAACACTTTTTGCAGAGTTAAGTTAAGCCGCGAAGCATACTTTGGAGTTACGATGGTTCATTTTTAGGTCAAATTCAGTGGGCCCAAAATTTGAGAAACTACAATGGACAGACTAACTAAATAATCGACATCCGGGCATCTTTCAACTATCAGTTGGATGTTGCAAGTCTAAAAAAGATTTTGGATTTTGGTTTAGATTCCTGTTTGCTTTGTGTATATTGTCCAATGTGACGAGGGAAGATTTTAGAACATCACAAACCTCTTACGACGTGGAAAAAAGGAGAGAAGCTTGGAGCCTAGCATTTCCAAAGTAGCTGTAGTTTTTGTCTTTTACTCAATCAACTATTATCTTTGCGGAAGAAATGGAATAGGAGGCGGATTTGTAAGTTGGCACACTAAAGATCGGTGCACATGGACAAATGCTCTTTTTTTAACTACATATACAAGATGCAAAAGCTGCTTGTGTTGAATATATGCTATCTTCATACTTTAGAAGGAGAAGGCTGTATTTGGCTGCAATTATAATGAAAACATCTGATGCTCAATCAGTTTGACATTTTCACATTTTCTGATGCTGTTATTTGCTTAAAAGATGCTACGAAACGCATTGGTGCTAGGTTTATTGTGATGTTAGCTACTTGAACCAAAGCATTTATTTTTCAGCAAGAAGAAATGAATTAAACATGAGTCAGATCATGTCCATGGCTCTGTTACTTTTGGTCTGGATACTGTCCACTCACCATAATTTGCTGGATACTGTACTCTCACCGTAATAGTCGCAAGTTTTTCTGCTTTGATCTGTATGAGTTTCCTATTAGCTAAATCCAACCTTTTCACAGTGCAACATGCAAGAAGGCCTGGAAGGTAATCCTGCTGCTAAAACAATGAAAACTGTTTCAAGGGTCTTTGCTGCTCTTACAGTTCCACTTACAATGAGTTTCCCGAAGGTACGTTAGCAGCATTTTGCGCAAGCATATTATGAAGTATTTATATAGTTTAACAAGAATTATTCTTCAGATACTGGTTATGTGATATTGGAAGTATTGATATTGATATATAATGCCAAATTTCTCTTGTTGGATGGAGGGTAATGTTAATTGTTCGGGTACCGTAGTTTTTTTTTATAAAATTAGGTTTAGCTCAAGGTCATTGGGGTTGGCCTGTATAAACCTACTTATCTTTGTATTCTCATTATCTTTTGCAATACCCTATTTTCTCAATTTCTTGTCTGGAAGCTATCATATACGTCATTCACTTAGTTTTTCATTTTGTGGGCTGCTTATAAACGTAGATACCTTGCCTCAATTAAGAGACGGGTCCCAGTTAGCAAACACTTTGAAAGCAGAAATTTCTTCATTGTGCAGGAATCAGCAAGGTATTTGTAAGGAGAATTTTGTCTATGGCCTTGGAAAACAGGATCCTGATTTTAGTTGTACTTTAGTACTTTAAATAGTTGAAAAGTTTAAAGAGCAGCATTAGATGTTTATTGAGGCAGTTTCTTTTTTCTTTTTTTTGTTGGTACAAATAGGGTCCAGCATTAGATGTTTATTGAAGCAGTTTTTTTTTTTTTTCCTTTTTTTTTTTTTTGGGGTACAAATAGGGGCCAAAGCCCAAACAAAAGAGAAAACTAAAAAGAGATTGTCCCAGAGTAGCCAAATCCTTTAACATCCCTCATAAGCAGCGTTTGCAATTGAAGAGGGGCTTGATGAAGTACCACCAAAGACCTTTGCCCATAAATGGCCTCCTGAGCTAGAAAACTTCACAAGTATTTGCTTCCCGCCAAGTGTGGGTGATAGAGCATTCCCAGCTTTGCCCAACCAGACTTCTAATTTCTTGGACCACATTCAGTTGAGGTTGGTTTGGCCTCTGCTCCAAGATCAAATCCACAGCCTCCTTCGAATCTGATTCAAGCATATATTGAACTGTCCTGGGAGAATTGTTGGCATAGCATGTAAATGTTTTGAAAAGGTTGCCTGCAGTGGGCCCCTGCCCTTGGTGATAGTGCTGTGGAGATGGTGCTGTCGCAGTGGTGGTTGTGATTGGAAATTTGTTATAGTTGGAAATATGTACATATTGTTTTTTCGATAAGGTGAAATTCGTATCTAAGTAATGGCTACTGGTAAATGAGAATTGAACACTAAATTATGGAACGAAACACTAAATTAGGGAATGAATCAGCTTGCATCTAGTGAACATGTCGTTCAATGTATCCAGTCCCATGTAGGCATTAGGGCTCGTGTCCTGCCCCTTCCCTTTTGAGGTTGGCTGGGATTACTTGTCAAGGCAAAGGTTTTCTTGGCATTAGGGCTCGTGTCCTGCCCCCGTTCCTTTTTTTTTTCCCGCTTGTCTGTGGATGTGCATTTGTTGATTGCTATCTACGAAGTTGAGTAATTGCATGAGAATTTTACTTTCACATTTCAGAGGTGGTCTTTAATATTATTATGATATTCTCGTCTCCCCAGGCTATATTTTGTTATTGGGTGACCTCCAACCTCTTCTCGCTTACATACGGATTAGGTAAGCTTTCCGGTTCATATTCATTATAGATGTTTTTTTTTTGTCATGCATTAACGAGCATACAGAATCATTGTAGACGTTCAATACTTACTTTTTGCACCATAACGAGCATAGATTTTAGGAATCTTTTAATTTCAGCATCTTATTATTCTGTAACTTCATCCACAGTGCTTAAAGCTCCAGGGGTGAAGAAGTTCTTGGGTATTCCTGAAATACCTGTAGCACCGCCAGCTACTACTACTACAGACAAACCTGCCCTTTCTTTTTTTGATTCACTTAAAAAATACGCAGCAGCACAAAAGTATCTTGCAGAACAGAAGGCGGCTCCACAAACAAAGGTTGATGTATCAACGCCTGCGGCAGATCAAAAAACATCTTCCTCCGCAGTTATTAATCAGAGGCTGAAAAGCTTAGAAAAGCAAGTGAAGGGAAGAAAGAAGAATAAGAAGAGGTGATCAACTGATCATGCGTTCAGGTATAAATATTGAACCGTCTCTGTTACTGAACTTTTTGTCCGATATTGTGTATTGGAATAAATGTATTCTTAAATGGCGATCCGGTCATATTTATTTTGAGACGCCGCTTTATAGATTGCCTCAGAAAAGAGAGTGAGAGCGCTTGTAATTTCCAAATTTTGATAGGTTTCGTAGTGATGGAAAGTAATGAGTTAAAATGTTGCTAGTTTTTTTTTTGAACCGAAAAATGTTGCTAGTTGAAGATTGAAAATTCTCACCTGTAGCTCCACTGGGAACAACCTTACTATTATGTTTGATAATTTCATGCTCAATGCCCAGTGCATGAGGGACCAATTAGTACTTGATTTCTTGCTATTCTAATTTCAATACACCGCATAATATTTCCACCGGTGAATCGGCATCTCTCTCTCTCTCATGTCCATGATTCCGAAAGCTACTAACCCTCGAGGTACGATGCGATATCTTTGTTTTTGGTGAGTTTCTCATTTGATAAAATCTTCAAAAATCAACTGTTGATTTTAGTAAATGTAGAACCCATTTGCTAAATTTTTTTATTTTAGCTCTCACAAGAATCTTTGATTTTAGCCAAGATTCTTCCTCATTTGCTAAAATTTTAGCAAATATTGATTTTAGCTGATTTTATCAAATGGGAAACTCACCGAGCTCTTCGACGTGTTTGAAAGCTTTTGATATGACTTCAGGCATGTGAGTGAACCCTCTCGGTTTTGTTATTTACGCATGGAAGTTCTCTCTTTAAAAGACAAAATAGAAACATAAAAAAGAAGGTATGGGTATGAATGATATGGATTTTAGGATGTCATGATCTGCTGTTTTTTCAATGTTTAGGGGAAAAAAAAAATTACACGTAAATCTCGGATTAACAAACTTGTATACTAGCGTATTCTCAGTATGATTCTGGCTAATGTAAATGGGTACGTATGGTTGTGAAGTTATGAAATTTGTCCTCCAAATTATTCGAACTGTACAAATAACAAATTAATTATCCTAACGGGCCTTGAATATGCAAAGATGTCGTTCAAATGTGCCCAGGTTGCGCGCGAACTACTGGCTCGTATTGGTTGAACAATCGGTTCTCAATAATTTCTTGCTCATTTGCAATATGAGGCTCCCCGAAAATGAATTCATGTACCGAAAAACTTATTCGATGCTATCGAAGTCTTATCCAAATTCCTTTAAAAAATATAAAGACTTTTGTAGGCTTAAG
This sequence comes from Gaultheria prostrata, assembly GCA_036023075.1. Taxonomy (NCBI): domain Eukaryota; kingdom Viridiplantae; phylum Streptophyta; class Magnoliopsida; order Ericales; family Ericaceae; genus Gaultheria; species Gaultheria prostrata. The sequence goes on along the minus strand of JAXBDA010002039.1, from coordinate 23,470 downwards.
CTATTTAATTTTCTTGAAGTATTACTCCCAAATTAAAAAAAACTAAGTCACACAATCATAATAAATTCATGTATTTATTTTACCTCTAAATGCAAAGGTCAAGATGTTTTTTTTTTTTTTGTTGGGAAAATGACCCATAAGCACCCTTAATAAAGATATTGTATATAGGGTTTGAGTGCAATGATGGTGGTCCAAGTTAACATCAACCTAATCCTTTAAATTTGAAAATGATGTTTGAACCCTTCTAATCCACTCCTAAATTTAATATTTTGAGAAGAAAAAGGGTACTTGAGCAAAAAGATTTCATATTACTATTATATTGTCATTCAACTAATAAATATTGGGTCTTGCTAACATATGTCTAATGGACACAAAATAAACATACACAAAAAAAACGCACACTACTCCAATACATCTTTTACATTTTCAATACATTTTTACATATTTCAATATATTTTTTCGACCTTATGCCTAACGGGCACAAATTTTTACCTCGTTATGGACTGCGGCCGGATTGGTTTGCACGTCATATCTGCTTATTTGTTTAATATTTTAGAATATTGAAACACAGTTACTCACTGTATTTAACTTGTTGGACAACGTCATTCAAGTTTGTCGTCGGCAATGACATGTATCATCGGAGTATATTGTAGTAATTCTCATGAAAGTCAATTGCTTCCACAATATTTTTAAGTTTCAGTCAATGAGTAAAGAGCCCCCAAACTCTGGTTTTCTTTTTCTTTTCTATTACGTATTGATTTGTTTTGATTAAGTTATTTATCAACGATTTCTGCATTTGTGTAGGTGAGAAAGATTGGAGCATAAATTAGTGGAGTAGTTCATTCAAACTTAACATTTTTTTTTTGAGAATAGAGAGAAATTTTTTATTAATCACCGAGCAATGTTGATACAGTAGGCCTTAAATGATGCAACCGATCAGAACGCAAACTTAACATTTTGGTTTGCTACATTTTTGTTTATGAATTCAATTGTTGTGGCATATTATTAGCTCTCTCTCTCTCTCTCTCTCTCTATACTGTATTGTTAACTCGTTAAAAGCATCAATATGAGAGTTAACAAATGCAATTTCAAGTTAAAGTGGAGAGTCTATCCCCTAAAAACTTCAAAAAATCCCTCACCAATTTATTTCTGCTACAGTACCGGAACAAAATTGGTAAGTTACTATTCACTCACCTCTCTTTTTGTATTACTTTTCCTGACAAGTGGGAGATCTTGATAGGTGCAGTGTTTTTTTTTTTGAGTAGGAGTAGAAAGAAAGAATAGTTTAATATAGTGGAGTTAGAATAAAGAGTCTGATTTTGTAAGTTTTTAAAAAAGTGACTTGCTAAAGTATAAAAGGTATTTTTTAAGTTAAATTTGATGCTCCTGATAAAGATGCTCTAAGAATTTAACGTTCAATTATTGATTATAGTACTTAATTTGATTCCCTTTTATTACTCTCTCCCTCCCTTTTTTAATGACGACATTTCCATTTTCGGTTGTCCCTTAATAAGTGTGTTTTAAAAAGTTAATGATTAAAAGTTTATACAATTATCATTTTGCCCTTTTGAAAAGTTAGTGGGTAAAGAGTTAACGAGTAAAAATGGAGGATAATTTTGAAAAATTGATGTGAAAATTGGAGAGTGGAGATAACAATTGATGTGAAAAGTGTAATGATGATGTTTCTTTAATAAGTTGGATTTACTAAACAACACACTTAAAAATGGACGGAGGGAGTACTATTTTTTTCAGTGTGATTTTTTTCATTATTATTCAGGAGACGGGTGGTGTTCGTGTAACGACCCGCCTCAGCTGACCTGCTAACTTTTAGCCTAACCACGTAGCTGAAAAGATTAACCTCAAGTTATACCGTAGCTGGAGACGTTTCACTATATATCACCTTTACCTTTTCAAACCCGTCGATGTAGGATACACTATGGGTTCTCACAGTACGGACCTTTCGATTTCTACGAACTAGAACTAGTACTAGAGATGATTTAAAAGCAAAGTTAAATTGGCAATTCTATATCGGTTTCGTTACTCTCGTAAGTTCCTACCACATGGTTATTTGAAGTCCCTTCGACCAATGTTAAGATGGATTTTAGGACTTGTGTCTAGTAATAAAATGAAGCCAGGGACTTTTTAAAGAAAAAATACAGTATTTTTGAAAATTCAGTGGACCTTTTGCAAAGCCACCTCTACGTACGAACATTGTACTCTAGGATACTCCCAAATTTCACTCACACCCCGTTAACTTCAATGAAATCAAACCACATATCCTTTTAATCATCTGCGATATAATATGAGCCAACCATATCCGATAGAGTCATAGAACCAGATTTGATCAAGCGAGAGCAAGAATAAACTAGGTATTAAAGGATAGGAAGAATTGTCAATGGAAAATTAGAATTTTGGGTCAAGTTTGTTATGTTTAGCTTCATTCCTACCAGAGTAGGACTATTAAATAAGCTTCTAGATGACAGTGGACCGAGGAACATGGACATGACATCGTTTTAAATAAGCTTCTAGATGACAGTGGACCAAGGAACATGGACATGACATCATTTTAAAGGGAGAATCAGGGATGGAGGGAGAGTAGGGTTGGGGTGGGCCCTGGCCACCCCAAACTTTTTTCAAGTCGGCTGAGTTCTCTCAAACTCTCATTTTTCAAGCTCCCAATGAAGGATTTCCGAAATCATAGATGATTTATGAGATTTGAAAATACGTGGGCTTGCACTCTGATTTGTTATTAAGCAACTTTTGTGTTATATTGATAGAAAATCAAGGAAAATGATTTTCACACTCTCCTTTTAGCAATTGACACTCCCTTTTTGTCTTTTACTCATGTGAAATTACTACATTGTCCTTCACATGAAAAAAGTGACTCAAGATGTTAGGGCAATGTAGTAATTTCACATGAGTAAAAGACAAAAAGGGAGTGTCAATGGATAAAAGGGGAGTGTGAAAATCATTCCCCAAAATCAATCTTCAAAAATGTATTTTGGCTTTTTCTTTGATTATGAAATGCAAAGAAATGTTCTTTTGACTGCCTTCGATTTGACAAAATTGGGGGGTTCCGATGGATTGAATCAGGCAAATAACCTAATTCGATTAACCAAGGCAATTGACCTTTTGGTTGCATAGCACTATTAATTACTGCGAGGTTGCGGGTTAAAATTTTACTGAGAGGAGTTTGATATCCATTATGATTGGTTATGAATCATGATGGAGTTGGGTTTACATTTTTAATAAATCATGTGTCCGGGCCTCCAGGCCAGCATTTGCGCACCTCAACTAATTATGGAAGACCAATTCCACCGTCTACTAGCAGGGACCGCATTTAAAATCAGAGCAAAACTCTGTATGGACTTGGCCCCGAAGGAGTTGATAGTACCTATGAAGTTTCGAACCTGAGACCTTAGAAGTGAGCAACGACATTTAGACTTATAGAATATCTCTTCCTGGCTGGTTTGATTACTAAACTCACACTTTTTTGGTTTTTTTTTTCCGTCATTCGTCATTCCTACTCTATTATACATTGGGGGAGAGGAAGGGGGACTCGATCCTGAGATGCAGTGTGGGGCATCCAAGAGCTTTCCCGCATGAGCTAGCCACCACTTGCAACTAAACTAAGACTTGTCAGGCATAAAGAAGCGAGCGAAGGGACTAATTAGTCATTAGGCCCGAGTGTAGCTGTTACCTATGGCTTATTGTTCTGAGTGAGGGAACTATCATACCAGCGATGTCACCGAGAGCCCACAAAGCGTAAGGTGACATCATCTTAAGGCTATGTTTGGATGACATCAATCTCTCGGGAGAATGAGAATGTGATGCCTTCTTTCCATGGTTTCAATGTTTGGAAGAGACATGAACGAGAATGTGATGTCATGTTGTTCTAATTCCAACGTTTGGAAGAGGCAGGAATGATAATATGGTTCCTGATGATATATTCAACTACGAATCACATTCCCAAATTGAGTGGGAATTTGATCCCTTCCTTACCTCATGGAACATCAGATTCCTGGCTCATTCATTAATAAAATGAAATGTTGACGTAATAATTTCGAAAATAATTATTTCGCATGTAACATTAATGAATTAATCTAAACACCGAAATCAAAATTACTCCAGATATCCAATTCCCAGGAATTCGATCCCGGTAATCATATTCCTATTCCTACCCAAGAAAAAATCAGGAATTTGATTCTCGGTAATCATATTCCTCTTCTTACACAGGATTCCAGTCATCCAAACACAACCTAAAAGGTGTGAGTGAATGACTCTGAGTGTGTAGCTCGAGAGTCCAGCCCTTGGGGAGGGATGGGCTCTCTGTTGTCAGGACAAAGGGTCCCTGCTGTGCACAAGATGCATGATACAACAAGCTGCATCAGCTTTTCATTTTGTTTTGCTTGATTAAAGCTATACGATTTTAATCAAAGGCGAGGATTGAGAATGTGTGACGATTTGGGTACCCCTAGGCAAGGGCAATTTTACATGGATTGGAGACCAATTTTTTATCATACAAACTATTTGAGCCAGTACAATTAATTGCTCCAAGAGACTGTGGCTGTGGACTACTGGACTAGAATCCATGCAATTGCTCCAACTCAATCCAACTTTGTTCAGAAATGGTAAGTAATTGTGCTTGCAGTATTTCTCGATGCAATTCAAATTAGCTCACTACAAGAAAATTAGCTTTTACCGACATTAGAAAACCGCCGGCCATAGTATTATAGGCGGTAATCACGCATGCCGTCAACACTACCGGTATCATAAGAATTACACGTGGTCAGTGGCGGATCCAGGAATTTTCTACAGAGGGTTACCCCTTAAAAAATATAAAAGTAATTTTTTTTTTATGTGAAGGTTATAGTTATATTAATAAATATGTAACATTTAGCATTTTTGTAAATGACTTTGTGGTGCCAAAGCCATATAAGTGAGTTGTAATTGGGGTTTGAGTCTCAACACACTAAATATTTCATGGTGAGTTTTTTTTTAATCATTTAAACACCAACAAAGTAGAATAAGAGATCCGGGATTCGAACCCGCATCACTTTCGTGCCTCACACCTTACCGCAAGCGCAGTAACAATTCTTCGGTAGGATGTGGGCAATTTTTTATACTCCCTCCGTCCCAAATTAATGGTCCATTTTCACTATATGACACCTCTCAAACAATTGTCCATAACTTTCAATCTATAGTACTTTTTGTATTCATTATGGATCTTTTGATAGATCTCAATTAGTTTTATAAAACAAAATTTTTGAAATCATAAAAAACATTATAGATTGGAAAATATAGATAATTTATTGAGTGACACGACTGCCGAAAATGAAACATTTATTTTGGGACGGAGGGAGTATACATTAGTATATTACTTCCTTTCAAAACATAAAAAAGTAGAATTATGTACCAGGGATTCGCCATTTGAAAAAGCAATAATGCTACTATCACATACATCCCCTCACATAAATCTCACATACGCCTACGTGGCGCACCACGTGGCTCGGTGGGCCCGCGCACACTTGCACTTAGAAAAAAAAAAAAAAACCCAAAATTTGAAATCTGCTTTAGCTTTCGTTGTTTGCGCGGGTATTCATCTGGAGAGAATTTGGGGGGAGGCAACGAAGATATTCCTCTGATTTCTGATTGTGGCCAACTCCACCGGCAAACTCACCATTGCAAAAATCGTCATCACCCCCACACGAATACTCCGCCGTCATCTCCCCAACCTCAACCGACGTTCTTCGGTCAGATTTTACTCTGATTTCTGATTTTTGACCTGGTCTTCCTCCTTGAGATCAGGTATACCTTGATCTCCATTGTTGTTTGCCCTAACGAAGAGAGAGGGAGAGAGATGGATACCTTGGTCAGTGGATATGGCGTTGGGATTCCACCGTCGAGATCGAGTCTTCTTCGTCGATCGTCTTCTTCACAGACATCTTCTCTCTCTCTCTCTCTCTCTCTCTCTCTCTCTCTCTCTGGTCGAATGGTGAAGCAGATTTCAAAATTTGGGTTTTTCTTTTTTCCTGAGTGCAAGTGGGCGCGGGCCCACCGAGCCACGTGGCGCGCCACATAGGCGTATGTGAGAGTTATGTGAGGGGATGTATGTGATAGTAGCATTATTGTTGAAAAAGTAAACGCTAGGGATTTGAACCCGCATCACAAACGTGGAGCCCTCACTTCTTACCACCACCACATAAACGGTACTCCGGATAAATTACGGGGCAGTGTTAATATATATTATTTCTTCCGTTCCAAAATATTAGTCAATTTTCACTATTTGAGATCTCTTAAAAAATCCTCTATATTTTATAATTTATATTATTTTTTATATCCAATATGGATCTTGTTTGATAGATCTCAATTAGTTTTATTAAACAAATTTTTTAAAATCTTATTAAACTTTATAGATTGTGAAAAATAGACAATTGTTTGAGTGTCACGACTGCCCAAAAAGGACCAACAATTTGAACGGAGGGAGTACTTCGTATTGACTTAGGGGCATTACTCCTGGGCCTATTTTCAAGGAGGTCACATGACCCCTCTGTGCCTTCACTGGATCCGCCCCTGCACATGGTGGACAATATTTGCTTGCCCTAGGACTCAAATTGCGACCTTGACCTCCTCGCGCACGCGTGCTGCCAATTGAGCTAGCACGCATTTTGTAGACATTGGACAAACAAAAATATTTACACTATACGGTAAAATATTTTCAAAAATTTTGATTTTTATCAGCGGCATTGGAAAATCGACTAGAAAAAGTAATTTTTCTGCTTTTCCGGCTGTAATTAAAAAAACTGCAGGTAGTTACTTTTTCTAGCAATTGTTGAACTACCGAAAAACTTTTTCCGGCATTAATTGACCCGCCGGAAAAAAACTGCTGGGAATGGCCCGTTTTCTTGCAGTGAGACTTTGTTGGAAATCCTGTTTTTTTCCTTTTCTGTCGAACAAAAATGCCAATGTAAATCCAGAAAATTACCTTGAATACCCCCTTCGTTAATTTATTGTACACGGAGAGTTAATTTTTGATTGATTTGAATGTTATATGTGACAAATCACAAACTTTCTAGGTATGTTTTCGACCGATACCCAATTGAATTGAAGATCACATGCTATAAGAGGGGGGCAATTTAATCTCAAATTGGGTGCCCCGATGAAGATTACCCGGGTATTCAGGTCGGGCCAATAGGTAAGAATTAATGGTGTTCAATGGAAAAAGTTAAGGGGGAAACATGCCTTTGAAACTTACTTTTCTTTTGAGGGGAACATTTTCATGTGCTAAATTTACATGCCTGTTGTCCAAACAACAGAGGCACATTCGCAAATCTGCGAAGGAAAGGGTGAATAAATCGCATATGTACCAAACTGCAGAGGTGTTAAAAATGGATTTCGCACATTTTCTTTCTATAGTATCCATCCTTCCATTGTCCTTAGAATTAAAATAAATAAGCGTAACAAATATTTCTCTCAAATTTAAATTCATCAATTGTACTGTACCATCAGAATACACAATCTAGATCTAAAAAATGATACAATATTTTAGTATCGTAAGGATGAGGCCGCCGCCGCCTTCTCCCGCCGCATATTTGTGTGTGTGTAATTGCATGGATATTTAGAATATGAAATGGAACTCGAAGGATACAAGGCATCGCTTTATCAAGGTGGAGAACAGAAGACAGATAGATACCTGGGGCTGGCTATATAAACAGAGCGCGCAGTGTTAGGAACAGGGAAATGGGTTCGTTTTAGATACCTAAGCGCTCCATATCCATATGATGCAAGTACATTTTTTATACGAGATATGCACTGTACAATTATTGCAATCACTCACTACCTCGCTCTCAAACTGAAGCTCCTGGTGTGCCAAAATGCAAAGTATGAGAATATAAACAAATACTAAAAAATATTAAGACACAAAATTTACGTGGTTCCCCCTTAAGCACGAAGCTCTAGAGGTACGTCCACGGGGAAAGAGAAAGAGAATTCACTATCAATAGAGAGAAATACAAAGAGCCGGCTATATCCGTAACTCTAATTGAAACATCTATGAACAAAACTCTATTAATTCTCTCTTTCCCACTCACTTAATTTACACACGACACAAACACTCACAAATGTGAAAGATAAAAATACAAGACGTGGATAGTTAAATTTCTTTTACTACTTTTCTTTTTCTTCTTTTTTTTTTTTTCTCTTTTTTTTTTTTTTTTTTTTTTTCTTTTGCCACTTTAAAAAAAAAATTATTCTGTCATACAACGGTTGTGGTCCCCTTTTTTTTTAGGAGGTTCTGGATTACATCTTTCACGACGGGCGATCAGGAATGAAGCCACGTTCTCCACTGCCACCTTCTCGATATCCTTTCGAACACCAATGTCGCTGGAATACCTTGTCGAATTATACATCACAGGAAATCCTTTGATTGAAAACTGATCACCTACAGAAGTAAATAGTGCTTGCACAGCATTTATTTGACCGTTCGATCCAAATCCCTCTTCATTGCAAATCAAAAGACCAGTTTTGCAGTAGAGAGCAAAATCCTCACAGTTATTGTTAGCCAGATTATAGTTTCCGAATCCAACGTTAAGGAGATACCTGGCCCTACGGATTACGTCTTCAAGTGGGTCCGACATTGCGGTAGTGCATGTCCCGCCCCTGAGTTTCAATTTGAAATCTTTTCGTGAGACTCCATACTGATAGCGACGCAACTTTTTTTTACCAATGAAACAATCCAAGCAAGACGAGACTACTCCATTCCCAGGATGTCGTAAACCGCAATCCGGACGATTTGAACATGGTGTAGAGGAACTTGAACCCTCAGTATTTCGAGTGTAATTAATAACGGTGTTTTCGCCGACAAAGATGCCTGCAAATTTTATATCCAAACTTGATTATGAGAGCTTAATTACTATTTTTGCTGCAAAAAATAGTAAGAATGGTGATATTTACGTAATATAGTTCGGATTAAAGTATATAATGATTATCAAACTTGGTGTTATTATTGTTTTTAATTCTTGTATAACCTTTTTTTTTTGTATTATATTATGAGCCTAAAAAATAAAGTTCGTATCCGGCTTCAAAATACTCAGAGCCGGCACTGGTGAAAAGAAATGATTACTGACCGTGATGAGAGTAAAGTTTGGCTTTATGATAAATGTAGATGTGGTCGCCAGGTACAAGTTCGCTCGTACCAACTTTGTGAGTAACCAGACCCTTCATCTCTCTCTATCTGAGACTGTTCAATCATGCTTTTTTACATCAATCTCCTCTGTTTTTGTGACCTACTCTATTACTTAGAGCAGGACATGAGAAAATTACAAAGCAATGACTGATAACAAATGCAATGCCAAAATGGGAGAAAGAAAATACAATAAGAGAAAGCAACCCAGCTACGCGTACGTACACGCACATATACGTATGCGCATGAACCCATCTGGATCGTTCATTTCCGAAATCAACGAGTCTCGTCTCCAAGCAGCAAAAAGGGTGTTGTCGAATGAGAAAGGGTTTTTCTTCTTGTTGTTTGAATCTACTAGTGCTTACCTCGCCTATCTCTCATCAGACAGTATCAAATGGGGGACCGGAACCTCCTTGTACCGACACTTAGTTATGCGAGGCTCACCAAATTCTAATTTTCCTTTATTCATTCTGTCTTCCTTTCTATTATTAGTCTAGATAGATGAATTTGTAGAATCTAAAAATATGATTGATTGTCCGGATTTAAAAAAAAACTCTTACATGTAGGAGTTAACTCTTACATGTAAGAGTTTTTTTAAAATCCGGACCGTCTAAAACACGCATAGACGGTCAAGATGCACCGTCCGTGCATATTGTGTACGCGCCCCATGCGTACACATCGAATTTTTGAAGAGAAAGTGTTCCAACCTAACAAACAAAATCATGTGAACATACATGACACCAAAGTACAAATTTTAGATCCTGGAAAAGCAACAAAGCGAGTAAAAGTCTTTCAGGCAGTTACCCACTACGGTAATTTGGATATTTTTGGTATTTTTGATATTCTCTCAAAAGTAATTTTCCTTACATATATCAGTTATTAACAACTTGTAATTCAAAAATATCAAAATCACTGAAAATACTATAATGAAAACTTCAGACGAGTCAAACATGAGAATGTAGGAATCGGGAAACAAAAATATTTGTCATGATTGTACTATCCAACTTTATTTCTAATGGAAAAAGGTAAAAGGCAAATGTTACATCTCAGGGTGGTTGCGAAAAGGGAGGAACGCTTTTGGAAAATATTTTCCAGAAATGGTTTCATTTGAAATCGTATTCATAACCGCAGGAAATATTTTTTTATAATATTTTCTAAAAAGCTGATTATGGTGGAAAATATTTCTACAAATATGCTTTGAATAAATATTCAAAAAAATAAAAGTTTTGCAAAATAATAACGGTGCACGCAATTTAACTCGAACATTTACGCTAACTCGAACACCTACTTACAAAAACGAAAAGAAATTTGAGTGCCCTTTACAAATGAAAACAAAAAAACAAAAATCACACCCCACAGATCAAATTCGCCTTTTCGTTTATTGCTCGCAACCATCGAAACTTTAAATCACGTACGAAGTTGAACAAAATGCATGTAACTACGGGATTAATTCAAAATACTAGGGGGGTGTCCATGGATCGGATCCGATCCGATCCGCTCAGAGCGGATTATTATTTTTAAGATTCGGAACCATCCGTATGTGACATACGGATGGATCGAATCGGATCGTAACGGATCGGACGGATTTGACAATTTAAAGAAGGATTACTAGGCGGATTGATCCGATCCGATCCGAACCGGATCCGGAACCGCCAAATAAGAAATTCTCGATCTGGAACCGAACCGAATATTCATGGATGGATTAACGGACGGATCGAATTGAGAGGATCGGATGATCCGGTGGACAGCCATACAAAATACCAAACATCAAACTTAAAAAATATTTAAAGGTCAACGGAATCTCATTAAAAAAAACATCTTTCAATAAATAAGTAAAAAAAAACTCAGGAAAAAGGTGCATACAAACATTCGTCAGATCTTCCGCTCCACCCCATCTTTACTACACAAATTAGTATTAAGATCCACCCAAATCACACTCATTAAACGCACTAAATACAACAAAATACTAAAAAATTGTGCAGAAAAAATCATCGAATAAAAAATGAGAAGTTCATGGGGTGTATATCCCACCTCAGCAGTGCTGATTCAGAAATTGCTCAGACACTTCAGAAGAATGAGAGAGAGAGAGAGAGAGAGAGAGAGAGTTTTAGAGAGAGAAGAATTTCAGGGGAGGTGATATTCGAGAAAGATGGGCGTGAGGCCGTATTATTTTATAGCCTGTTTTAGAGAGAGAGAGAGAGAGAGAGAGAGAGAGATTTGGGTCCGAAGTTCTCGTTAGGGGCGGACGCAGAATTTTCTATCAGTGGGGTCGAGAGTCTACAAATGTTTATATATTTCATGTTTTAGGGCAAGATCTATTGAATTGAGTGTATGATCTTGGGGCAAAATATCCAGAAATATATGTACACGTCTATAAGAAATTTTAATTCAGCGGGTCAATTGACACCCATTGCCTCTTCTTGGGTCCGCCCCTGCTTCTCGTAGTGAAATTGCATAGGAACCTCATGGACTTGGGGATACTGCTATGCACGGGTGTTTGTTTCAGAATGGAAAAAATAACCGCAACGGCTTGAGCGTGAATGTCAAGGCCGAGCGATCTAGTGCGGGCGTGCCAGGACTGGATTGCAGTCCAATGTTGAAAAGGGCTCGTGCCTTTTTAAACTTTGTAGAGGGTTGCATACCTCTTATGATTTCGTAGCGTAAGCAATTGCCAGTGACCCAAAGGATAGAATCACACTTGGTTCGTCGTGCCTTATCGAAAAAGACTTATAATTTCCCAAACCGCTTGGAAAAATAAAAAGCAATGAAGTAAAATAAAATCAAACTTAAATTTGATGCTCCTGATAAAGATGATCTAAGAATTTAACGTTCAATTATTGATTGTAGTACTTAATTTGATTCCTTTTTATTACTCTCTCCCTCCCTTTTTTAATGACGACATTTTCATTTTCGTTTGTTCTTTAATAAGTGTGTTTTAAAAAGTTAATGATTAAAAGTTTATACAATTATTATTTTGCCCTTTTGAAAAGTTAGTGGGTAAAGAGTTAATGAGTAAAAATGGAGGATAATTTTGAAAATGAAGGTAAAAGTTGATGTGAAAAGTGGAGAGTGGAGATAAAAATTGATGTGAAAAGTGTAATGATGATGTTTCTTTAATAAGTTGGATTTACTAAGAAACACTTAAAAATGGACGGAGGGAGATCTATTGTTTTCAGTGTGATTATTTTTCATTATTATTCAAGAGACGGGTGGTGTTCGTGTAACGACCCGTCTCAGCTGACTTGCTAACTTTTAGCCTAACCACGTGGCTGGAAAGTGTTGTAAAATTTTAATATACTCGCAAGCGCACGAATCGTATTGAAGTATAGCAATGCAAGTGTGAGGTCGAACCCACAGGGACTTGTGAATTTTTAATCGGAAAACTAAATAAATTTAAACCGATAATGCCCTAACCTAGTTCCCAAAAGATTGTGGTTGATTTGTAAAATAAAAATTAAACTAAGAACGACAAAAGAAAATAATTAAACTTTAACGGCAAATTAAGTAAGTGGAGATTACCGGTTGAGAAAAATAACTAGAGTTTCGGAATCCACACCCATGCAGTCATAGTGATTTTTAACAAACTCAAGATTTATTTTTCTACTTCTCTTCACGGTAATTTGGTGGCTAAACTCTATTACCGTGGAAAATTTCTTCGTTAAGCGCGTTTTAAAAGAAATCAATTTATGTACGCTCTTCCTCACCTCAAGGTTCAAGACATGAAAAATCCGATGTATCCGTTAGCATACAAATCACAAGGGATATCCAATACTTGAAATCAAAATTTTAGAACCAGGCAAAATAATTAATCAGTAGTTCCAAATCGTGGAAAAAATGTGATTGAATCCATATCCAAAACTACTAAATTGAATTAAAAAGAGGTAAGAACGATTAATCAATGAGATCATAAATTAAGAAAAATAAACCGAGAGTTTGTATTTAATCACTACTAGACATGAGGTTTCATCATCCACCCTAGTTTAAACGACTATCCACTCCTGGAGTCAAAATATATAATCAAGTAGCAAATAAACTCCATTGAAATCAATAAAAATGTCCCACAAATATGAAAAAGACGAATATCTTTTACTTCTCTAATTCCCAGCCGAACTTTCCTCGAGATGCTGCTGCTGCTGCTTGGAATCAATGATAGGCGTGTATATGATGCGTGGAAAAGTCATGTCCCAAACCAAAACCCTTCATTCCTATATTGGCAGCTCTCTCATTTTTAACTTGCTGACCAATTCTCTTCCATAAACGTGTAACTAGTGCGCCCCCCCCTTGGATAGCTCCCATATTGAAACATTGGAATTTACTTCCAAACTAATAAGATACGAGTATAGAGAATTTCCTTTGCCTTTTCCTAATTAGCAATGAGTCCACCGCCTCATTCTTTTCGTTGCAACTGCCGAGATTCCTTATAGAAGAAAATACAATCCTTGGCAAATCACTTTGACTATAATTTTCTCCTTCCAAATTGAATTGTCTTTGCTCCCAAAAATCATGCACGCGTAATATGGGAAAATCAATCAACCAGGATTTGTGTTTTTCGTCTCCGTGACTTTGTGCTTTTTGAATCTAACGACCAAAATTAGAGAAATTATCATCTTTTTCCTGCAAATAAATAATTCGATATAAGTGAACAAAATAGATAATAATTATAGCCAATTACGCACAATTAAAAACTAACAACATTTGATATGGAGCTTCTATATGTCAATCTATCGTGCTCATAAAAAAGATTAACCTCAAGTTATACCGTAGCTGAAGGTGTTTCATTATAATCACCTTTACCTTTTTAAACCCGTTGATGTAGGATATACTATGGGTTCTCACAGTTCGGACCTTTCAATTTCTACGAACTAGAACTAGTACTAGAGATGATTTAAAAGCAAAGTTAAATTGGCAATTCTATATCGGTTTCGTTACTCTCGTAAGTTCCTACCACATGGTTATTTGAAGTCCCTTCGACCAATGGTAAGATGGATTTTAGGACTTGTGTCTAGTAATAAAATGAAGCCAGGGACTTTTTAAAGAAAAAATACAGTATTTTTTAAAATTCAGTGGACCTTTTGCAAAGCCACCTCTACGTACGAACATTGTACTCTAGGATACTCCCAAATTTCACTCACACCCCGTTAACTTCAATGAAATCAAACCACATATCCTTTTAATCATTTGCGACATAGTATGAGCCAGCCATCTCGGATTGAGTCATAGAATCAACTAGGTATTAAAGGATAGGAAGAATTGTGAATGGAAAGTTAGAATTTTGGGTCAAGTTTGTTATGTTTAGCTTCATTCCTACCAAAGTAGGACTATTAAATAAGTTTCTAGATGACAGTGGACCTAGGAACATGGACACGACATCATTTTAAAGGGAAAATCAGGGGTGGAGGGAGAGTAGGGTTGGGGTGGGCCCTGGACAGCCCAAACTTTTTTCAAAAAAAAAAATTTAATTTTTTTTGTCGGCTGAGTTCTCCCAGGCTCTCATTTTTCAAGCTCCCAATGGAGGATTTCCGAAATCATAGATGATTTATGAGATTTGAAAACACGTGGGCTTGCACTCTGATTTATCATTAAGCAACTTTTGTTTTATATTGAGGGAAAATCAATCTTCAAAAATGTATTTTGGCTTTTTCTTTGATTATGAAATGCAAAGATATTGATAGTTATTTTTTTTCCCCTATCTGTTGAGTAAGGAATAGAAAGATATTTGATATTGAATTTTTTCCTATTACAACTCGACCCCCAGAACTCTTAATCCTGGTTCCGCCATTGGCTAGAAGAAATGTTCTTTTGATTGGCTACGATTTGACAGAATTGGGGGGTTCCGATGGATTGAATCAGGTTATTTGAATTACTAAATAACCAAATTCGATTAACCAAGGCAGTTGACCTTTTGGTTGCATAGCACTATTAAGTACTGTGAGGTTGCGGGTTAAAATTTTACGGAGAGGAGTTTGATATCCATTATGATTGGTTATGAATCATGATGGAGTTGGGTTTACATTTTTAATAAATTATGTGTCCGGGCTTCCGGGCCAGCATTCGTGCACCTCAACTAATTATGGGAGACCAATTCCACCGTCTACTAGCAGAGACCGCATTTAAAATCAGAGCAAAACTCTGTATGGACTTGGCCTCGAAGGAGTTGATAGTACTTATGAAGTTTCGAACCTGAGACCTTAGAAGTGAACAACGACATTTAGACTTATAGAATATCTCTTCCTGGCTGGTTTGATAACTAAACTCACATTTTTTTGTTTTTTTTTCCGTCATTCGTCATTCCTACTCTATTATACATTGGGGGAGAGGGAGGGAGACTCGATCCTAGGATGCAGTGTGGGGCATCCAAAAGCTCTCCCGCATGAGCTAGCCACCACTTGCAACTAAACTAACACTTGTCAGGCATAAAGAAACGAGCGAAGGGACTAACTAGTCGTTAGGCCCGAGTGTAGTTGTTACCTACGGCTTATTGTTCTGACTTCTGAGTGAGGGAACTATCATACCAGTGATGTCACCGAGAGCCCATAAAGCGTAAGGTGACATCATCTTAAAGGCTATGTTTGGATGACATTAATCTCGAGGGAGAATGACAATGTGATGCCTTCTTTCCATGGTTCAATATTTGGAAGAGACATGAACGAGAATGTGATGCCATGTTGTTCTAATTCCAACGTTTGGAAGAGGCAGGAATGAGAATGTGGTTCCTGATGACATATTCAACCACGAATCACATTCCTCAAGAATCACATTCCCAAACTGAGTGGGAATTTGATCCCTCCCTTACCTCATGGAACCTCAGATTTCTGGCTCATTCATTAAGAAAATGAAATGTTGACTTTAGATTATGTTTGGATGACCAGAATTTTGAGTAGGAATAGGAATATGATTACCAGGAATCAAATTCCTGGGAATTTTCTTGGGTAGAAATAGGAATATGGTTACTGGGTATCAAATTCATAGGAATTTGATTCCTGGAGGAATTGTATTTCAAAGTTTGGATTAATTCAGTAATATTACGCAGGAAATAATTATTTTGGAAATTTATTAAAGTCAACATTTACTTTTTCTTAATAAATGAGCCAGGAATCTGAGATTCTCATGCGGTAAGGGAGGGATAGGATTCCCATCCAGTCTAGGGAGGTAATTATTGGGGTAAGGGAGGGATCAGATTCTCATTCATTAAGGAAATGAAATGTTTGACTTTAATAATTTCTAAAATAATTGTTTCCCGCGTAAGATTAATGAATTAATTCAAACACTGAAATCAAAATTACTCTAGATATCAAATTCATAGGAATTCGATTCCCAGTAACCATATTTCTATTCCTACCCATGAAATTTTCAGGAATTTGATTCTCAGTAATCATATTCCTCTTCCTACTCAGGATTTTAGTCATCCAAAAATTCTAAAAGGACTGAGTGACAACACAACTCTGAGTGTGTAGCTCGGGAGTCCAGCCCTCGGGGAGGGATGGGCTATCTGTTGTCATCCCATAAGTCCCAAGCCTTGATCACTAGGCCAATCTCTCGGGGTTGATTATACGTTTACAAGAAAGATCCAAATCATTAATCTGGTACGTACCTTTTTTTTTGCCATTCGATATACATCAGTGGGGGTTAGCGGGGGAGTTAGTGAATTAGTGCAGAAGGGGTTTAGAAGCTATCCATCGCCCTAAACCCCAAACGCCTCAGTCGAGGCTCGAACTCTGGTCTCGCTTATGGGAGAACCAGAAGATAACTACTAGGCTATATAAGCCCTTGGTTTGGTACGTATCTTCAGAGATCAACATCTTGGTGACAAATCAATTTGAGTGTGTAATTCTTTAAAGAAAAATTAGACGAAAAATAAAATTTTAAACTTAAGTTACTTTATTTATTTAAAGTGAACATACGAGTCTTCACATTCTTAGTGGATTTTTAGAAGGGTTCTTTTCCACC
Source organism: Gaultheria prostrata (assembly GCA_036023075.1). Classification (NCBI taxonomy): domain Eukaryota; kingdom Viridiplantae; phylum Streptophyta; class Magnoliopsida; order Ericales; family Ericaceae; genus Gaultheria; species Gaultheria prostrata. The sequence goes on along the minus strand of JAXBDA010002039.1, from coordinate 6,342 downwards.
AAATGTATGAAATTTACTATTGAAAAAATCTATGGAGATGAGGAATGAAACCAAGAAGAAAAACTCGATGGACTAACAGCTCTTTGGATTGGAGAGAGATGATGAGAATAGAAAAGAGTGAGATTTTATGGTGAGATTCGGTGAAAAACGAATTAAGCCTTGTATTTACACACCTTTCTCATCCAAACAAGTAGTGAGATTTTGAAGAATTTTTTTTTTTTTTTCTCACCAAACCCCTCAATCCAAAGGGGCTGATAGGAATATATGGCTTGTTGAACCTATTTTTGACTTTCTATTTAGTCATTTACGAGAAACACAAAATTCAAACCATGTGAAACTACTACTTTTTTTCGTGGTCTATAGAGAATTAGTTGCGGTGGCCTATGAGGAATGGGGCCGGTTCCCCTCATACTTAAAATAACACAAAAAATGACACACAAATTTGTGAAACTCACTCTTCCGGACCCCACTGTGAAGTTCTGAACCATTGATCTTGTTTAAATGAGTAAAATAGGAGGTCCTGCAAAATTTCAGCTCAATCGGATATCGAGAAGTGCTTGATCCAACCAGTTTTTGACAGGACACAATATTTTTTAAACTGTTTGAATCAAACACTTACTGATATCCGATTGAACTGAAATTTTGTAGGACCTCTTATTTTACTCATTTCAACAAGATCAACGGTTCAGAACTTCACAGTAGGGCCCGGAAGAGTGAGGTGTCATTTTTTGTGTTATTTTAAGCGTGAGGGGAACCGACCCCACGAGGAATATATCAAAAGTCATCACATTAATTCTGTAGTCATAAACGAGAAACACAAAATTCAACCATGTGAAACTACTACTTTTTTTCGTGGTCTATAGAGAATTAGTTGCGGTGGCCTATAAGGAATATATCAAAAGTCATCACATTAATTATGTAGTCATTAACGAGAAACACAAATTCAAACCATGTGAAACTACTATTTTTTTTCAACCAGGGCTCGTAGCCTAGCGGTTATCTCCTGGTTCTCCCACAAGCAAGACCAGGGTTCGAGCCTCGGCAAAGACATTTGGAGTTTAGGGCTATGGATAGCTTCTAGACCCCTCTGAATTAACTCACTAACTCCCCCGCTAATCCCTCACTGATGTATATCGAATGGCAACAAAAAAAAAAACACTACTACTTTTTTTCGTGGTCTATAGAGAATTAGTTGCGGTGGCCTATAAGGAATATATCAAAAGTCATCACATTAATTCTGTAATGACCCCCGCCAGCTGACCTGCTAACTTTAAGCCTAACCACTTGGCTCAAAAGGTTGGGAGTTGTACTCTGATGCCACCTATAACGACCCACGCCAGTTGACCTGTTAACTTTTAGTCTAATCACGTGGCTCCAAAAATTAATCTCAAGTTATACGGTAACTCTACGCCTCTTAATATATCAAACTCTCTTTACATATTTGGGCGATATGGGACAAACCCACCGCATGGGTTGTCACAAATTCCTTCTTAGCAAGATCTTCTTTTTTTTTAAAAAAAATTCCCCTTTTTTTAGTTAATTTCATTGCCCGCGTATTGGCATCGAAGTATAAATTTTTTTGTGAATGGACAAAAAACCCCTTCGTATTGCACCATTACCTCCGTAAAACTATACCTCTTTTTCCTTTTTATGTACTATTTTGTTTAGTTTTTCAATTTCACCAAGTGGATTAGTATTAAGTCTTTTGACTTTTTATGTTTTGTAAAACAGGTCATTCTCCTCACGTACATTGAACTCTATCCAGGGACCGAGCCCGAAGTGACATACGGAGGTGGCGCCCTTGAACGGAAGTCAACTGCTACAGTTGATTCTCTCCATTCCAAATGATAGCCCCTTGCAAAAAGACGTGCAATTTTCTGATAAAAATAAAGTATTTCCATTCATAGTTTTTTGAATTTTTCGTGCCAAATTAAAGAGCGAATCAAGATATATAATTTGATACAAAGAAACTCAAAAAATCATACACAAAAATATTTGATTTTTTTGCCAGAAAATCGCACATCTTTTCGTAAGAAATTACCAATATTCACTCCAAAAAATTAGAGATTTTTTTGTAGTAGACCACCTTAAATCAAATATGGAGTTGGACATACTACTTAAGAGTTGAGGTGCATTGATACAAAGAAACTTGAAAAATCATACACGGAAATAGTTTTTATTTTTTATCCGAAAATCACACGTCTTTTTGTAAGGAACTACCAATATTCACCCTGAAAATTAGAGATTTTTTGGTAGTTGACCACCTTAAATCAAATACAGAGTTGGACATGTTGATGTGCAGTGAGAAAGACATTATTAAAAAGAGAGAGAGATAAATAAGTGAGGGAGAGAGAAAATGAAATGTCAAAAGTGGGGTTGGAACCCACTAGGCCACGACCTCTTACATAGAGTAACTGAGTAAGACTTCTTCAACTACTGCATGAGCTAAAACAACAATCTTGCTAATATTTGACAAACATAATATATAGAGAAATAGTTGGCAACATGAAAAAAAACCCATACACCAACCATAAAGTGTATTCGATCGGTGAGATTTATTCGGTATATTGTTTAAATAGTGTACCGGCACTACTACAATAAACTTAAAAGATCACGGGTAAAACCCGTGATGTTTATACTCCCTCCGTCCCAAATTGATAGTCCACTACGAAACTACGTGCAATTTTCAAACTAAAAAATAATGTATTTATCGAAATAAATTTTGAATTTTTTTTGCACCGTATAAAAGTTCTCAATGAGATCTATCAAACAAGATCCATAATGCATATTTTTTGAGGTTCACATTAAAAGATATAAGCCATTGAAAATGGCACGCAGTCCCAAAATGGACTATCATTTTGGGACGGAGGGAGTAATTTAATCATGATTTTAAAACCGTAGTTGATGGAGCCGTTATTAAAAGTCTTCAAGATTCAATCACGGTTTATGTCTGTGATTAAATGTATGTCCAAACTGATATGTAAAAAGTCCCTAGACCCTAGCCGTAACAATAATCCTATAGACCTTTTTAGTGAGATTATATCATGTTCTCTCTATTCCCACCCAAAAGAAAAAAAAAAAAAAAACTGTTTTTCATAATTCATTTGAATTACTCTTCGGGACTCCATTATGGCATCATGGTTCTACATTAAATATCCAAATCGCTAATCTGGTACATATATCTCCATAGAACAACATCTTGGCAAGTGGCGACAAATCAAAATATATATATTTTTTTTGCCATTCGTCATTCCAATCTATTATATGGGGATGAAGAATGAAACTCGATTCCGAGATGCAGTATGGGCATCCAAGAGATTTACCGCATGAGCTAGCCACCACTTGCGTGACAAATCAATTTGAGTGTAATAATACAGATAAATATGTGAACTTCATATAATTTTCTTAAAGAAAATAGACGAAAAATACAATTTAAAACTTTAGTTACTTTATTTAAGTGAACGTACAGTTTTCACATTCTTAGTGGAATATGCTCAAATTAAATTTTTTTAAAGGATTCTTTTCCACCCAATGTATGAAATTTACTATTGAAAAAGTCTATGTGGATTTGGAATGAAACCTAAGAAGAAAAACTCGTTGGATTAAGAGGACGGGAATATAGGTCTTGTTGAACGTATTTTTTACTTTCTACTTAGTCAAGAAACACAAAAGTCTTTTTCCTTTTATATACTCCACTATTTTTGTCTTAGTTTTCCAGTTTCACTAAATGGATTATTGAGTTTTTTTTTTACTTTTTATGCTTTACAAAACAGGTCATTCTCTTCACATACGTACATTGACTCAAAAAGTAAAAAAACCAAAAGCCCAAAGCTTATTGGAAGGCTGTAATTCTTTAAAAAGTTATTTAGCTACTAAACTGGATCCGAGAAAACTTAATTAAAAATTAATATTGCCTACTGTATACTCTATCTGATCTCATCAAATAGAGTACTACAGAATATTAATGACGCCCCCACGCTACTTTCAATGGCGTAGTTACTTGTTACGTGGATTGCAATTTTATTATTATCTTCTCTCTCAAAAATCTTATATTACCTATCGCGGTTCTATTATAATGTTCTCTAATTTAATGATCTTGGTCAATTTCTTTAAGCCTTTGTTTGTAGTGTAATCACAGTGGTAGCTATTCATCAAGTTTTTCGCATGCGCTTCTCCGACATTTAATCGTCTTATCAATTGCTCATTGGTGTTTTCTTCTACTGTAATATTTATTTTATGCAGGCGTTTCCTTTTGATATTGATGCGTCATTTGTTTGATCTCTCCCTTTTGTGCATTAATAATTCTCCATATTACTGTAATAATAATTGCATATGACGAGTTATAATCATTATTATCAATCTTCCTTAAAAAAATAAAATATCTTTATTCTGAAATTTTTTCAAATATCTCATTCTGAAATTTTTTCCAACTTGTTTTTCGAATTTTTTTTTAATCAGATTTGTTTTTTCTTTCATTTACGCCTTTTCCCAACTACCCAACTACTAGTAGTAATAAACTAAAGAAGAGAAAAATAGTACACTACCAAAATACCAAACCGCGTGATTGATTTGATTGGAGAAAACGACAGGACTTTCAAACCAACACACCAACTCCTTTGTAACGGTGGATCCACTCGGAGACCGTCCGATCAAACTTCCCTGACACGATCCAAATATCACGCTTTCACAGATCGACGCCCACAATTGAATCTCAAACCATTCACGTCTTCTTTGACCCCTCCTGAAAAGTCTTAATTACATATTGGCCCCTTAAAACATCACACTTTTTCCAATTATTACCTAAACTATGAAATTTGACGCTTGATCTCCTTAAACTAACTTTTTTTTTTAACAGCAAATAACTTTATTAATCTTGAACGAATATAAAGATTAAAAGGGAAGAAGAGTAACACAGTACCACATCAGACCCCAACGCCTCACACCCCGTTGGCAAGAAACCAACAACACCCAAAGGACCGAAGTCCAAACCTGAAGGTAAGTCCAAAACGGACCATACCCAAATTATACAAATAAAGCCCAAAAACCAGTGGCCCAAGCCTAAGAATAGGCGTAACCCGATGAAAACAATGAAGCCCAGAAAAAAGAGGCCCAAACCCAAGCTAAGGAAACCCTAAACCACAACCGCCCACACCACCCGCTGCCGACCGGAAAGCACTGCTACAGAGCGACACCAACACCCATCAAACAGCAAACAAAACTCCTAGCCGTTAAGCAGAACCAATCCTCCCAACAAAGAAACCGGCGGAGAGACAACGCCGCAAGACGGGAAGACGGAGGAGCTCCATAGACAGCAAAACATTGCTCGAAGCCACCATTGCCGTTAAGCCCAAGACCGATTACACCCAACAGTGGAACCGGCGGAGAACGAGAGAGCAGATGATGATCGGCAAAGGGAAGGGAGGGGAAAGACCAAGGGATCCCAGCACCTCCAACAAGCCACAGACCATGAGGGTGACGACCCACGCCGTCGCGAAGCGGCTGAACACCGTAGCGCAGGCCCGCCGAAAAACCAAAGCACGCCGCCGCGCACCGCCACCATCAACCTCCAGATCTGGCCGCCTCGCACCTGCAAAGAAAAAGAAAACGAGAGAAGGAAAGGAAGAGGGGAGGAGAGGAAGAGGGAGAGAGGAGAGAATGGAGCCCGGGGGGAGGAGAAGGAGGAGCCACTCCCCCCCCCCAGGCGGCGGCTGAAGCGATGAAGAAAGACAGGAGATGGAAAGTCGTGGGGAATTATTTCTGATATTAATGATAGTCTTTGCAAGAATTCGGAAAGGGTTGGAAAATACATTACTACTAGTACTGTAAAAACGATAGGTGCCAGCAACCTATCTCAAGCTAGACACACGTGTAGACGAGAGTAATTTTGTTCACTCTCCTTGAAAGAAAGTGAACAAAACTTATTGGTTGAAACATGTGGGTTTCACCACAAAGAAATGTCATGCTTACCAAAAAGTGTGTAGTACAGAGGTAAGCATGACATCACTTTATAGTGCGATCCACACCAATTCAACCAATAAGAGGGAGAGTTTTGTCACCCTCTTTAAGGAGGGTGAACAAAATTGCACTCCGTGTAGACCATAGATCTATGGGTTCAGTGGGAATTTGAAGTGGTGTCATATTACCATTGCTTATATATATTACAAACATATACTCTGTACTCGGTAAGTTTTGCAAAATTTTGGTTGACTGGGTCATGTCACGCCCTCGATTTTCAACATAAATAATCAAACATTTACTCTTCAGAACATTACGGAAATCCACCTTACAACTTCCCAAAAAAAAACTAACTCACATTGTCAATTTCATTGTACAAGGTCAAGA